>OY743226.1:81779380-82065066 GCA_963555765.1 Orthonevra nobilis | reverse complement strand
CCAATCCAGTGATAGTGCCATTAACTTGATCCCAATGGCAAATGGTGACTGGACCAGATTCGAAAAACTAGACCACTACTCTAGGAATCGAACCTGGGACCTATCAATTAAATCAATTGAAAGGCAGGCGCTCTACCAACTCCGCCACCCAGCTGTTCTGGCCGGATTTTATGCAATATCGGCTTGTTTTTGTTTACTTTGCCGTTCAAGTTTTGAACCAGATTTCTGCCTGGCGTGCTATATCAAACCGTCGTTGGGATGCTTGTTACTTTTCCTGTGTTTCTGGGCGCCTGGTGATCTGGCCGGATTTTATGCAATATCGGCCAGATATCTGCAGTTCTGGTTTCGTTTTTGTTTACTTTGCCGTTCAAGTTTTGAACCCGATTTCTGCCTGGCTGCGATATTAAATCGTGGTTGGGATGCTTGTTACTTTTCCTGCGTTTCTGGGCGCCTGGTGATCTGGTCGGATTTTATGCAACATCCTCTTGTTTTTGTTTACCTTGCCGTTCAAGTTTTGAACCAGATTTCTGCCTGGCTGCGATATTAAATCGTGGTTGGGATGCTTGTTACTTTTCCTGCGTTTCTGGGCGCCTGGTGATCTGGCCGGATTATATGCAATATCGGCTTGTTTTTGTTTACTTTGCCGTTCAAGTTTTGAACCAGATTTCTGCCTGGGGTGCGATATTAGAGCGTGGTTGCGATGCTTGTTACTTTTCCTGCGTTTCTGGGCGCCTGGTGATCTGGCCGGATTTTATGAAATATCGGCCAGATATCTGCAGTTCTGGTTTCGTTTTTGTTTACTTTGCCGTTCAAGTTTTGAACCCGATTTCTGCCTGGCTGCGATATTAAATCGTGGTTGGGATGCTTGTTACTTTTCCTGCGTTTCTGGGCGCCTGGTGATCTGGTCGGATTTTATGCAACATCCTCTTGTTTTTGTTTACTTTGCCGTTCAAGTTTTGAACCAGATTTCTGCCTGGCGTGCGATATTAAATCATGGTTGGGATGCTTGTTACTTTTCCTGCGTTTTTGGGCGCCTGGTGATCTGGTCGGATTTTATGCAACATCCTCTTGTTTTTGTTTACTTTGCCGTTCAAGTTTTGAATCAGATTTCTGCCTGGCGTGCGATATTAAATCGTGGTTGGGATGCTTGTTACTTTTCCTGCGTTTCTGGGCGCCTGGTGATCTGGCCGGATTTTATGCAATATCGGCTTGTTTTTGTTTAATTTGCCGTTCAAGTTTTGAACCAGATTTCTGCCTGGGGTGCGATATTAGAGCGTGGTTGCGATGCTTGTTACTTTTCCTGCGTTTCTGGGCGCCTGGTGATATGGCCGGATTTTATGCAATATCGGCTTGTTTTTGTTTACTTTGCCGTTCAAGTTTTGAACCAGATTTCTGCTTGTAACTTTTCCTATGTTTCTGGGCGCCTGGTGATCTGGCCGGATTTTATGCAATATCGGCCAGATATCTGCAGTTCTGGTTTCGTTTTTGTTTACTTTGCCGTTCAAGTTTTGAACCAGATTTCTGCCTGGCTGCGATATTAAATCGTGGTTGGGATGCTTGTTACTTTTCCTGCGTTTCTGGGCGCCTGGTGATCTGGTCGGATTTTATGCAACATCCTCTTGTTTTTGTTTACTTTGCCGTTCAAGTTTTGAACCAGATTTCTGCCTGGCGTGCGATATTAAATCGTGGTTGTGATGCTTGTTACTTTTCCTGCGTTTCTGGGCGCCTGGTGATCTGGCCGGATTTTATGGAATATCGGCTTGTTTTTGTTTACTTTGCCGTTCAAGTTTTGAACCAGATTTCTGCCTGGGGTGCGATATTAGAGCGTGGTTGCGATGCTTGTTACTTTTCCTGCGTTTCTGGGCCCCTGGTGATCTGGCCGGATTTTATGCAATATCGGCTTGTTTTTGTTTACTTTGCCGTTCAAGTTTTGAACCAGATTTCTTCCTGGCGTGCTATATCAAACCGTCATTGGGATGCTTGTTACTTTTCCTGTGTTTCTGGGCGCCTGGTGATCTGGCCGGATTTTATGCAATATCGGCCAGATATCTGCAGTTCTGGTTTCGTTTTTGTTTACTTTGCCGTTCAAGTTTTGAACCATATTTTTGCCTGGCGTGCTATATCAAAGCGTGGTTGGGATGCTTGTTACTTTTCCTGTGTTTCTGGGCGCCTGGTGATCTGGCCGGATTTTATGCAATATCGGCCAGATATCTGCAGTTCTGGTTTCGTTTTCGTTTACTTTGCCGTTCAAGTTTTGAACCAGATTTCTGCCTGGCTGCGATATTAAATCGTGGTTGGGATTCTTGTTACTTTTCCTGCGTTTCTGGGCGCCTGGTGATCTGGTCGGATTTTATGCAACATCCTCTTGTTTTTGTTTACTTTGCCGTTCAGGTTTTGAACCAGATTTCTGCCTGGCTGCGATATTAAATCGTGGTTGGGATGCTTGTTACTTTTCCTGCGTTTCTGGGCGCCTGGTGATCTGGTCGGATTTAATGCAACATCCTCTTGTTTTCGTTTACTTTGCCGTTCAAGTTTTGAACCAGATTTCTGCCTGGCTGCGATATTAAATCGTGGTTGGGATTCTTGTAACTTTTCCTGCGTTTCTGGGCGCCTGGAGATCTGGCCGGATTTTATGCAATATCGGCTTGTTTTTGTTTACTTTGCCGTTCAAGTTTTGAACCAGATTTCTGCCTGGCGTGCTATATCAAACCGTGGTTGGGATGCTTGTTACTTTTCCTGTGTTTCTGGGCGCCTGGTGATCTGGCCGGATTTTATGCAATATCGGCCAGATATCTGCAGTTCTGGTTTCGTTTTTGTTTACTTTGCCGTTCAAGTTTTGAACCATATTTTTGCCTGGCGTGCTATATCAAAGCGTGGTTGGGATGCTTGTTACTTTTCCTGCGTTTCTGGGCGCCTGGTGATCTGGTCGGATTTTATGCAACATCCTCTTGTTTTTGTTTACTTTGCCGTTCAAGTTTTGAACCAGATTTCTGCCTGGCTGCGATATTAAATCGTGGTTGGGATCCTTGTTACTTTTCCTGTGTTTCTGGGCGCCTGGTGATCTGGCCGGATTTTATGCAATATCGGCCAGATATCTGCAGTTCTGGTTTCGTTTTTGTTTACTTTGCCGTTCAAGTTTTGAAACAGATTTCTGCCTGGCTGCGATATTAAATCGTGGTTGGGATGCTTGTTACTTTTCCTGCGTTTCTGGGCGCCTGGAGATCTGGCCGGATTTTATGCAATATCGGCTTGTTTTTGTTTACTTTGCCGTTCAAGTTTTGAACCAGATTTCTGCCTGGCGTGCTATATCAAACCGTGGTTGGGATGCTTGTTACTTTTCCTGTGTTTCTGGGCGCCTGGTTATCTGGCCGGATTTTATGCAATATCGGCCAGATATCTGCAGTTCTGGTTTCGTTTTTGTTTACTTTGCCGTTCAAGTTTTGAACCATATTTTTGCCTGGCGTGCTATATCAAAGCGTGGTTGGGATGCTTGTTACTTTTCCTGTGTTTCTGGGCGCCTGGTGATCTGGCCGGATCTTATGCAATATCGGCCAGATATCTGCAGTTCTGGTTTCGTTTTCGTTTACTTTGCCGTTCAAGTTTTGAACCAGATTTCTTCCTGGCGTGCTATATCAAACCGTCATTGGGATGCTTGTTACTTTTCCTGCGTTTCTGGGCGCCTGGTGATCTGGCCGGATTTTATGCAATATCGGCCAGATATCTGCAGTTCTGGTTTCGTTTTTGTTTACTTTGCCGTTCAAGTTATGAACCAGATTTCTGCCTGGCTGAGATATTAAATCGTGGTTGGGATGCTTGTTACTTTTCCTGCGTTTCTGGGCGCCTGGTGATCTGGTCGGATTTTATGCAACATCATCTTGTTTTCGTTTACTTTGCCGTTCAAGTTTTGAACCAGATTTCTGCCTGGCTGCGATATTAAATCGTGGTTGGGATTCTTGTTACTTTTCCAGCGTTTCTGGGCGCCTGGAGATCTGGCCGGATTTTATGCAATATCGGCTTGTTTTTGTTTACTTTGCCGTTCAAGTTTTGAACCAGATTTCTGCCTGGCGTGCTATATCAAACCGTGGTTGGGATGCTTTTTACTTTTCCTGCGTTTCTGGGCGCCTGGTGATCTGGTCGGATTTTATGCAACATCCTCTTGTTTTCGTTTACTTTGCTGTTCAAGTTTTGAACCAGATTTCTGCCTGGCTGCGATATTAAATCGTGGTTGGGATTCTTGTTACTTTTCCTGCGTTTCTGGGCGCCTGGTGATCTGGTCGGATTTTATGCAACATCCTCTTGTTTTTGTTTACTTTGCCGTTCAAGTTTTGAACCATATTTTTGCCTGGCGTGCTATATCAAAGCGTGGTTGGGATGCTTGTTACTTTTCCTGCGTTTCTGGGCGCTTGGTGATCTGGTCGGATTTTATGCAACATCCTCTTGTTTTTGTTTACTTTGCCGTTCAAGTTTTGAACCAGATTTCTGCCTGGCTGCGATATTAAATCGTGGTTGGGATGCTTGTTACTTTTCCTGCGTTTCTGGGCGCCTGGTGATCTGGTCGGATTTTATGCAACATCCTCTTGTTTTCGTTTACTTTGCCGTTCAAGTTTTGAACCAGATTTCTGCCTGGCTGCGATATTAAATCGTGGTTGGGATTCTTGTTACTTTTCCAGCGTTTCTAGGCGCCTGGAGATCTGGCCGGATTTTATGCAATATCGGCTTGTTTTTGTTTACTTTGCCGTTCAAGTTTTGAACCAGATTTCTGCCTGGCTGCGATATTAAATCGTGGTTGGGATGCTTGTTACTTTTCCTGCGTTTCTGGGCGCCTGGTGAACTGGCCAGATTTTATGCAATATCGGCTCATCTTTGTTTACTTTGCCGTTCTATTTTTTAACCAGGTTTCCGCCTGGCGTGCGATATTAAAGCGTGGTAGGGATGCTTGTTACTTTTCCTGCGTTTCTGGGCGCCTGGAGATCTGGCCGGATTTTATGCAATATCGGCTTGTTTTTGTTTACTTTGCCGTTCAAGTTTTGAACCAGATTTCTGCCTGGCGTGCTATATCAAAGCGTGGTTGGGATGCTTGTTACTTTTCCTGCGTTTCTGGGCGCCTGGTGATCTGGTCGGATTTTATGCTACATCCTCTTGTTTTCGTTTACTTTGCTGTTCAAGTTTTGAACCAGATTTCTGCCTGGCTGCGATATTAAATCGTGGTTGGGATTCTTGTTACTTTTCCTGCGTTTCTGGGCGCCTGGTGATCTGGTCGGATTTTATGCAACACCCTCTTGTTTTTGTTTACTTTGCCGTTCAAGTTTTGAACCATATTTTTGCCTGGCGTGCTATATCAAAGCGTGGTTGGGATGCTTGTTACTTTTCCTGCGTTTCTGGGCGCCTGGAGATCTGGCCGGATTTCTTGCAATATCGGCTTGTTTTTGTTTACTTTGCCGTTCAAGTTTTGAACCAGATTTCTGCCTGGCGTGCTATATCAAACCTTGGTTGGGATGCTTGTTACTTTTCCTGTGTTTCTGGGCGCCTGGTGATCTGGCCGGATTTTATGCAATATCGGCCAGATATCTGCAGTTCTGGTTTCGTTTTTGTTTGCTTTGCCGTTCAAGTTTTGAACCATATTTTTGCCTGGCGTGCTATATCAAAGCGTGGTTGGGATGCTTGTTACTTTTCCTGCGTTTCTCGGCGCCTGGTGATCTGGTCGGATTTTATGCAACATCCTCTTGTTTTTGTTTACTTTGCCGTTCAAGTTTTGAACCAGATTTCTGTCTGGCTGCGATATTAAATCGTGGTTGGGATGCTTGTTACTTTTCCTGCGTTTCTGGGCGCCTGGTGATCTGGTCGGATTTTATGCAACATCCTCTTGTTTTTGTTTACTTTGCCGTTCAAGTTTTGAACCATATTTTTGCCTGGCGTGCTATATCAAAGCGTGGTTAGAATGCTTGTTACTTTTCCTGCGTTTCTAGGCGCCTGGTGATCTGGTCGGATTTTATGCAACATCCTCTTGTTTTCGTTTACTTTGCCGTTCAAGTTTTGAACCAGATTTCTGCCTGGCTGCGATATTAAATCGTGGTTGGGATTCTTGTTACTTTTCCAGCGTTTCTGGGAGCCTGGAGATCTGGCCGGATTTTATGCAATATCGGCTTGTTTTTGTTTACTTTGCCGTTCAAGTTTTGAACCAGATTTCTGCCTGGCGTGCTATATCAAACCGTGGTTGGGATGCTTTTTACTTTTCCTGCGTTTCTGGGCGCCTGGTGATCTGGTCGGATTTTATGCAACATCCTCTTGTTTTCGTTTACTTTGCTGTTCAAGTTTTGAACCAGATTTCTGCCTGGCTGCGATATTAAATCGTGGTTGGGATTCTTGTTACTTTTCCTGCGTTTCTGGGCGCCTGGTGATCTGGTCGGATTTTATGCAACATCCTCTTGTTTTTGTTTACTTTGCCGTTCAAGTTTTGAACCAGATTTCTGCATGGTGTGCTTTATCAAAGCGTGGTTGGGATGCTTGTTACTTTTCCTGCGTTTCTGGGCGCCTGGTGATCTGGTCGGATTTTATGCAACATCCTCTTGTTTTTGTTTACTTTGCCGTTCAAGTTTTGAACCAGATTTCTGCATGGCTGCGATATTAAATCGTGGTTGGGATGCTTGTTACTTTTCCTGCGTTTCTGGGCGCCTGGTGATCTGGTCGGATTTTACGCAACATCCTCTTGTTTTCGTTTACTTTGCCGTTCAAGTTTTGAACCAGATTTCTGCCTGGCTGCGATATTAAATCGTGGTTGGGATGCTTGTTACTTTTCCTGCGTTTCTGGGCGCCTGGAGATCTGGCCGGATTTTATGCAATATCGGCTTGTATTTGTTTACTTTGCCGTTCAAGTTTTGAACCAGATTTCTGCATGGTGTGCTTTATTAAAGCGTCGTTGGGATGCTTGTTACTTTTCCTGCGTTTCTGGGCGCCTGGTGATCTGGTCGGATTTTATGCAACATCCTCTTGTTTTTGTTTACTTTGCCGTTCAAGTTTTGAACCAGATTTCTGCCTGGCTGCGATATTAAATCGTGGTTGGGATGCTTGTTACTTTTCCTGCGTTTCTGGGCGCCTGGTGATCTGGTCGGATTTTACGCAACATCCTCTTGTTTTCGTTTACTTTGCCGTTCAAGTTTTGAACCAGATTTCTGCCTGGCTGCGATATTAAATCGTGGTTGGGATGCTTGTTACTTTTCCTGCGTTTCTGGGCGCCTGGAGATCTGGCCGGATTTTATGCAATATCGGCTTGTATTTGTTTACTTTGCCGTTCAAGTTTTGAACCAGATTTCTGCATGGTGTGCTTTATTAAAGCGTGGTTGGGATGCTTGTTACTTTTACTGCGTTTCTGGGCGCCTGGTGATCTGGTCGGATTTTATGCAACATCCTCTTGTTTTTGTTTACTTTGCCGTTCAAGTTTTGAACCAGATTTCTGCCTGGCTGCGATATTAAATCGTGGTTGGGATGCTTGTTACTTTTCCTGCGTTTCTGGGCGCCTGGTGATCTGGTCGGATTTTATGCAACATCGATTAACAAACGAGATGGAAAAATTATTCAAAGACAAAAAAAAAAAATATATGTTGTATTCTGGAGATCTTAAAATAAAAACAAAGGGTGCTATCTTACCTGGAAAAAAAATTCTTCCGTGTAAGATACGAAACGATTAGATACTATTCGTATAGATACGGTGATTTGCATTAACTGCAAATTTACATTATTAAGTGCACCTTTTTCTTTCAATATTCTAATGAAATTTTAGTCAAATCCAAAAATAAGACGTTAAAATGTCTTTGTTTTTTAAAAATAAAAAAAATTTGAGAGAATGTTTTTTTAGGAAAACTTTTGTTTTTAAGGTTTTTTCTATGTTTGTTAGCTATTTAGTTCAATTATAAAATGATCAGATTTTCACATTTTAAAATTTTATCCATCCTCTTGATACTTAATGGGAATTCAGATGTCCATGAAGTTAGAACCGACATATTGGAATTTCAACTTAAAAAAAATTGTGCTAAAATGTGCTTGGTTTGTGCTATCACGTGCCGTATCGCAAAAAAAAAATTCTTAAAGGATTTAATTTTTATAGGGAGGTCCTTTTTCTCATGTGAAGTTGGCCCTGTGTTTTGATTCGATAGGAACGTTACTCCTCCATTTTTTATAACTATTAAAACTCCAGCCGCATAACAATTTTAACGTTACGACTGGAAGCAATTTTCGTTAGAATGTCGTGTCGTTTTCGGCGAATGTTTAATTCTTAACCTTCTTCAGAAGATTGATTTATATACACTTAAAGTCGATGTTAACAGTTCATGTTATAATCAACAGGGCTTTACCGTGCGAAATCCGATCTCTTCATAGAAATGTCAAGGCCATATCTGCTTCGTTGAAGCTGAATCTACGCCGTCAAAGCTAATACAATTTTTTTGTTCGCCGAAAACGACACGACATTCTAACGAAAATTGCTTCCAGTCGTAACGTTAAAATTGTTATGCGGCTGGAGTTTTAATAGTTCTAAGTTTAGATCGAGGAGTCTCTAAATTTATTATTTATGCATTTTTGTTCTATTGCACAGGATTTTGAGAGTTGATCACATTGTTCTGCAGTATAGATTTTTATAATAAACCTAACTTCAGAAAAAAAAATGCTTAGTGAGTTGGGTTTTCCTTATTTTATCATTTTCTTTTCGGCACATGGTAGCACATGCCGAGCACATCTAGGCACACTAATTGCCGTTCCTATCGAATCAAAACACAGGGCCAACTTCACATGAGAAAAACGACCTCCCTATAAAAATTGCATCCTTTAAGAATTTTTTTTTGCGATACGGCACGTGATAGCACAAACCAAGCACATTTTAGCACAATTTTTTTTAAGTTGAAATTCCAATATGTCGGTTCTAACTTCATGGACATATAAAATGGAGGTGTTGTTAAGTTTCGTAGGATGCTAAGATGTAATTTTTGATGATTGTATGGAAAATGGTTAAAGGATAAATTTGGTTTTGGCTTGCTCGCTGAACAGGAAGTCGGAGGTTGTGATTTTGATATTTTGGTGGGTAGGTAGGTCGAACTGTAGTTGCAAAATTTTATTAGGAAGGAGAAAATATTTCCTTTGAGTATCTTAAGGAAACGAGTTAAAATTTGTTTTCGTTTTCAGTTGGTTGGAGCTTGATAAATATTGCTGCGTCACTCGAGTTAACTTACGATTTTTGTTGTCCTAGTGAAATAACAAAACATGTACATAAAAATCTTCAGATACAACTTTTTAAACATGGCAGTTGATTTTCGAACACATTTTTTTTAGACTGTAATTTGAACATATCGAATCGAGTATGATCGTGATAGGTGTTAACATAATTACATAAAGACACTCGCGATTCAAATAAAGATTTCATGCATTTTTCTGAATTTTATGTGTTTTTTTTTTAAAAAAAACATTCCTATAGCTTTTAAAAAATCACCCTTTATAACAACTCAAAGATCGCAAAAATTTTGGCCACATTCGCAGTGTATAACTTTTTGTTCTGTTAATATATTTTTAAATTTGTTAATATAACTTTCTTCACTCCTGTTCAATGCCTTTGCATGATATTTTCAGCATATTTATCATAATAACTCAAATGCAATAAAAATTTAATTTTAAATTTTGTTTACACGGCATTACAGATTTTAAGCAGAGTGAATTAAATTTAAAACGAACATTTTAATACTCACTTACCATGGTCAGTAAGCTGCAATTGGTGTATGCTTCAATTTCCCCTAGAAAAAAAGTAATTTGACAAAAATTAGAATAAATTGTGACCTTAGCTTTACTTTCATAAAATTGAAATTTTACAATGTTCTACGAATAAAAAAAATAAATAAACAAAATGAAATCGATAACCAAAACAACAACACTCATAGGTCAACAAAAATCTAACTTTGAGATTATACAAACATCAACTTGAATATCAATTAAACTCGCACGTCATTCACCTGCCAAGGACAAAGTTATATTTATTTACCGAATTCAATATTGAGCCAACTGAAATTAATATAGTCAAAATCGGATTGAGTTTTTTTCACTAACAAAAAAAAAAACAAAATCAATCATCTATTCTGATGAACGTTCATAAGCAAATAGTTACCGAGCCTAATGGGGGGAAAAAAACCGAAAAGCTATCACAAAACAACATAAATAAAATGATTCCTAACGCAATTCAAAGTATGTATCTGCAAATATGCGGACCTAACTGGTGTCACAATGTCGGAAGCGGAAATTCAAAACATTCCGTGAATGCGAATTTGAAAAAAAAAATTAACGGAAGTAAAGCAAAAATAATTTAAATTCCAACAATTTTTTTTTTTTTTTAAAACCAACAATTTACAAAATCAAGTGTGACGTCAAAATTCAACTTATGCAATGCTTTTGCCATTTGACACCTAGGAACCCCGATTTGTTCCTTTTTAGGGCTTCATAATGGTGCCGACGAAACCTTCCAACTGAGTTAGTTCGTCTAAGCCGTGGTATAAACGTGCTATCAACATGAACTAGTACAAGAACAACGTGATTTTCTTTTAATCGCAACTCAACAATTTTCCGCCAAGTAGTAGTGACTTTATACTGTGGTTCGGAACCCTTCGTGGTTGTGCTCGTCAAGTTGTATTTTTAAAAAGTATAACGACTCCCAGATGAGTAACCATTTCAAAGCTTCTGCTTCAAGCTGATTCATGAAATAAAAAAGATTGACAACTAAGCAACAGAAAGATACATTTGATATCTACAACTTGCCGCGTATTTGCGAAATCTCTCACAGTTTTGGATTCAACGCCAAAAAGGAACTTTTATTTGGTCAAAGTGTGCAGCCTAAGCAACAAACCCTTTTTAAATCCGACATAAAAAATGTAAATTTTAAAAGTGCTTCGGCTTCATAAATTTTGTAATGGTTTTACTCCAAGAGTTCATGCTCTAAAATATATCTCTTTAACTGTCTTTCTTTTACCTTCTGTCCCTTCAAAATTGTTTGCCATAAATTCTTCTTCCAGGTTATTTAAGACCAAATTACGGTCTTAACGAGTCCATCATAGAATTACGGACCAAAGTGTCTGTCATCATCGAATTGTAATTTGTCCATAAGGAATTTATAGCACAACTCCGTGACTGATGATTATTCGTGCTGGCCCACGGAATGCAGTTACCACCTTTGTCGCAGGAGTACAACGTGCGTGTGTCCTTGTTCCATTCTCGAACTGTTTAAGCTCCTTTCATGAGGAGCGCGTCCCTTAAGCCGCTCCGTCTTAGCGAAACAGCTAAAAGACTTTGCGTAATTTTCCCCCGAGATACACACGTCTACGAGTACAAAGGAAAATACATATGGGTTTTCCGTTCCCCATCCGCAAGGACCTTCCATGCAATGTTGTCATTAAACGAGCATAAGCAGCATTTTATATCACAAAAACATCAAACACTATACCCAAACATACTGCCACCCAAATAATATGTCCTTCACATTAACTTCCTTTAATGAACAAATGGCCTAAACTTCTATTAGCCTGACCCCACCCATACGTCCAAAATCCACAAGACCTCCACACAGCCAACCATCTACTATTCATAATTTAGATATGCCAGTAATGAGTTCTTATCCCTGGCCACCCGACCGACAGACCAGCCAGCCGCCCCTGTTCCCCCCCTCCCGATTCAGTGGATCAAATAATGAACTTAACGGTCACGAGGCAGCACATTAGAGGCACACAATACGGGCCCGGGCCGCATGGTGTCTGTTGCAGGAAGCCGGCCAGGAAGAATGAACGAAAAAACATAAAAATCCATTCACCGCCCCAGAACAAAAAAAAAAAAAAAACAACCCTTCAAAAGGGGGGGTTGGATGGCTAGAAATGGGAATTATGTTGTTTGTCTTTGCAGCCATGAGGTTGGGGGTTGTTCGGTTGAAACTGCCAGTGGCACGTGCGAAAGCGAGCGTTTCTAGAGTCATCATCATAAAGCTTCCCGAGTCGCAATGTTCGGGTTGTGCCTTATCAGTCACCTCGTATATGAATCTTTAAAAGGTGAACACAAATGTGTTGGCCAACTTCACAATAATGTTTATCTCTGTGGTTTTAGTGATATTAAAAACGTACAAAGGTTGCTTAGCCTGGAGAGAGACTGGATGACAGAAAAATACATAAAACAAAAAATAATAATAATAAAAATAATTTTGTGTGTGGCAATTTGGGGGTTTTGGAAAATATGACAGTGTCAGAATTTTGCTTTACACATGAGTATGTGCATATCTTTACTACATTTCATCTTTTGACAGTTAACTGCTGTGGTATGATGGAGTGGAGTCCCTTGAGTTGCTTGCTTGGATAAATCTGTCAGGTTTGCCTAGGCAAATAATAGACAAAGTGTGGCAAAACGGTGTAGTTTTATCCACATTTGACTCGCTAGAACTGGAACTAGGGATATGTTTACATCAAGCAAGGAGGTACTCATTAGTTTATGAGTTCGTTCTTTTCAAAGCGATTCATAGCTGCACCATTATTATATTTATATATCCAGTCAACTCAATACTAGACTAGAGGTGTATATTCCTACTTGCACAACTTTGGCCATCTTGGCATTCTATTTTTCAACTTCTTGATAGTTTTCAACAAAGTTGATCCCCAAGCAACTTAAGCGGACTTTCAAAGACTATATTTCGATGATTGATACACTTTTTGAACTTATCAGTCAAGCTTTGAAGAATAGCTTAGCGGATCATTACTTACTTACTTACTATACTTCATCCCTTGAAGTATCTGAGTCTCATCTAAAGTTGCTTTTCATCCCTGATTGCATATTCTTTTAAGAAGATGTTCGTTTTCTTAGATAAACTCTTTGACTGTCTCAACGTTATAGCAGTCGATTTGGATTTTTATTCCCAGCTTCTAGCCTCTTCTTCAATCGCCATGAAAACTTTAATGACGACACGTTTGTTGCAAAAGCTTATGTTAAAATCACCTTCGTATTCAAACAGCTGTAGAGATCTGAAGAAGGTACTGCTTTCCATATTGACACCAGCCTGTCGGTCGCAATAACTGTTGAAGAATGAGGTTGAAGTGATCGCAGTACAGAGCTCTCCGTACCATGAATCAGTATAGACTTAGAATATTTCGAAGATTGTTCAATATACCCGGATCAGTTTTCAGATCAGTGTTACGAATGCTGTCATATGCTGCTTTGAAGTTTATGGAAGGGTGACGAGATTTTACAGTATTTAGTACAGTGTGAAAATTTTCCTTTCGCAAGTCGGAAGCCACACGGAATCAAGGCATAAGCAATCTTTAAGTTTTTGTCTTCATTTTACTCCTGGTTTCCTAAATGACTTTCAGATGTTATAATGTACAGAATGGACAAGCGAGCTGGAAATAAACTTGATCTTCCTTCTGACAACCCAATTGACCACTTGCGATCGAACAACACCTGGATTTCCCGAACCGCAGCAGAGCGTCAAGTTAGATTGGCATTTGTCTATTTATTTATTGTTTTTTTCACTCTTTAACGGCTCGGATTCTAACTTGGATGAAGATTTATCCATGCACAGTTAAAGTTAATATCGTAGAACCATTTAGCCTTCAGCTAAAAGCCAAAAAAACAATATTGCACGTTGTTACCATTTCTTCCAGTTAAATACTTTACTGATCGAATAGTTTGGCAGGTTACTTATTTCATTGATTTGATTCCCTTTTCTTGTTCGCAGATGTTCCACTTTTAATCGATTTTTGTCGAGAAAAAAATGCATTCTCTCTCTAACCAGATAACAAACTAAATAAAATCTCCGCAGCATCCTTAAACTTAAAAACAGCAGTTATGAGAATTTGACTCCGGTGCACTTTGAAAAACACTGCTTGCTCACCTCTCAGGTGCAGAACCCGTCTGTTCACAGTTCAACGAATCTAAGAAATGTTAACTTAAAACTAAAAGTTGCTCCTTAAAACTAAGTGCAATCGAAACCGAAAATCTCCTAAAACTGGCCAAAAGAGTGTGGCAGTGGGTGGTATGGGAAAGATGAGCGCTCCGAACCTCGATTCCAATTCAACCGGAAAAGTTCTGTTTCAAATTAGCACTCCCCTAGAGCGGGATCCATTCGTCGACAACTCATTTCGATAAAAGTAAGTTTCACTGTTAAAGGCACTCAAGTACGATGTTAAAGCGAGATTTTATAAATTTTGCACCTCACTTCACTTTAATTAAATTTCGTCGTCGTCCTGCAGAGTAAAAATTACAAAAATGTTGCCGGGAAAAAAAAAACCAAAGAACGAAGGGGATAGCCGCTCCCTACAGTCAAGGCACTCGAAAAGTCGGACGTGGTAACGTGTAAAGCTGCTGCCAACTCAAGTGCGATTGCACTGCATGAGAAATTGTTACAATTAAATGCTTATTGCTTCACGAGTGCGTATGGATGTCTGTGTGTGCAAAGGACTTTTAATTTGGCATTTACATTTTATTTTTATAATAATTGCGGTTGAAGTGTGCCTGCTGATAGTGGGTGCACTTATGAGTGCTCGCTCGCTATTTTTGGTCCTGAATCCCTTTAAGCTTGTCCTTCGATCGATTTAATTTTGTTTTTTTTTTTAAATATTTTTTGTGCTTCAGTGGGTCATCGTGTACCTACTTGACATGCATGTTACAAAATGGATTAAGGACACAAATTGAAATTAAAACGACAGCCAAACGTGCGGATATTATGAGAAGTTGTCATCTGCATGGAGTGTCCGGGGTGGCAATGGGTTGGCTTTTGAATTCGAGTGTCAAAAAAAAAGGTAATATGTTATAGAGTATTTTTCTACCTGTTACAAATTGGAATATGAATTCTGACAGTTTTCAAGGATTCGAACAAACAGGATTGACAGAAGAAAGTATGGTTCGTGGCAGATGAAACAGACCTATTGTCCGTTCAATTGTTGAGCAGTAATATGGATAATGCAACAGTAAGGCTGGAGTAGGATATAAATTATTAGCGTAAAGTTTGTGGTTCTTTTTATTGATTAAATTTAAAAAAAAAACATGACAAAAGGCAGCGATATTTTGATACCTGTTTTAGCCTAACTTGTATCTCGGAGGATTGTCAATGACTCTCTAAAGCTTGGGCAGCAGTGCGTAAGACTAACCACAGAGCTACGAATAGCTACTGAGGTATCATATTGGCATCGATCAAGCTTTCTTACTCTCATCAATCCTTGTTAGGCCAATAAAAACTAAAACTTTGACAATCGATTTGAGAATGACAAGAAGAAACTGAATCTACCAAAAAATAGAGGAAATGCCTTCTTTCCGAAAAAACGGATTGAATTCGCATCATTTTTGAAATACGGTGGTATGGAGTAACGTATTCAAGTTCAATCTGTGTGATTATGATGGCAGAACCTATGTTCTCGTTCTCGAAACAACTGGACTCCAGGCACACAAAAAATATGTTTTGGTTTGGTGGAGATAGCGTGATTGTAAGGGGTTGTATAAGTGCTCATAGTGTTGGCCCTCTAGTCCTTATAAAAGGCAAATAAGAAGCGCTACAATACAAAACTAAGCTGTCGAACTACCTCATAATATATCTGGAACCCTTGCTTTATTTATTTTGATAGGGTGTACTTATTAGTGTGCCAGCATTGTGCCAGCCTCGAGTGAAAAAGACGTCGCCAAAAGAATCAAAGAACGTCTGTTAAGACGTTGACATCTGAAAATACTTGATTATTAATTTTGGCCACTTCAGTTTTCAGCTCATAATAAATCTTTGCATAAGATCACGATTCAAACACAATTTTATAGCATTGCATCACTACGCATCGTACAATAGTCGTGCACAGTTGTAAAAAGCTTATAGCATCTTAAATCAACGGAAAAAAAAGAAACAAAATTTAATTAATCTGTAAAAAAAAAAGCGAAGAAGAAAACAAAAAGCAAAAAACAAAAAATTAAAGGAAACATGACCGAGCATACTGAGAACATGAAAATATTTGTAAGCTTCAAGATTTTTATTTATTACACCATAAACCATTCACTGTCGCAGGTACTGAAATTTTGTGGGGTGTCTGTTTCCTTTTTTCCGGTCTCATTGAAAGAGCTGCTTTTCCTTCGTAAATTTAACCCGGGCAGCCAGTCTGGCAGCACGCAGCAAGGAGAAAGAGAAACCCAGAGCTGGACAAATAAATGTCCTCTAAATCAAATTCTAATTTGTGAATAGGAGACAAATGGGTGACACGCGCCATCAAATGCCCAATTGTACTGCTGGGCATATGCAGGCAAGTAATCCAACTGTGTTTCATGTCACGTAATCCAAACAAAGGAGACTCTATTCGTTGTCGGTCTCTTTTTTTATGGAGAACCATCAACACTACGGCTACTGTAGTAAGACTTGTACATTGGTTGGAACGAGTCAGGTAATATTCATTAAATTTATTTGCTTTTTATGCTAAAGATCTATAGAGTTTAATGGAACCTAACCTAGCTTGGTGCGTTCTCTGTTCAGGCACTCCAATTTTGATCCAAAATTGATGCAAAGAAAAAGTCATAGTTCGATCTAGGCCGATTTTTTTTTAAACCACAGAGTTTATTTTATCAGCAGCAGTGAAACAGTTTTTACTTCCTTAAAACGAAAAAAAAAAGGATGAGGCAAGACATGAGAACGTGCAGAAAAAAATGGTTGCTGAGACGACTAGCAATCTCAAGCTCGACAAACCACACAACTGTAGCGATGTTGTGCTTAAAAGAGCTCGGCTTTATACTAAGTGCCCACTTCTGCACTTCTACACAATCTTCAAGACCAATTATTCAACCAATAAAAAATATGGACCTGGAACATAACAAGCAGAGTGACGGAAATGGATAAAAGTTTTCGGAGAAATGTCTTTTAAAAAAAAGAATTGTAATGGCCTGTTTGAATGCAAAACTACAATGAATCCATATCCTCAAAAAAACTCAACAAACAATTTGTTTTGATTGAATGCATCCTACTCACAAAGCAAAACCTAAAATTCCCTAGAACCCTTCAATGCACAAAGGAAATATTTCGAAATTATAATGCCCGAGATGCTATTGAATTAAAAATGATTTACTTGGATAAGCCAAGGAATCCTGTACCACTTAACCCTTGAAATATTTAGTAACCGCATCGTCATTGTCTCGTTGAAGAGCATCCTCAACATAGTCACGTCAAGTCGAGAATCAATTCATTTCAATTATTCAATTACACGAATTTAATAACCAGCCTGCGTTAGATAGTTTACAAAAAAAAAAGCATTAACAATTTATTGTACTGAAGACAGTTCCGAGATATTTAGTATTTTCGTTGATTTCGTTTCACGAAAGTACGAAAGTATCTCGTTGACGAAAAGTACACTGTGTTGACGTCGTTTTTTAAAGTTATTATTTTACGTACTTTTTTTCTGGATTCTAATATGGGGTCAAAAAGAAAGATGCGTTATTAAAGAGCAAAATAAAAACAGAACGTTTTGACGAAGAATATAAAGTACAAAGTAGAAGGTAAGTAAGAGAGAACTGTATCGGCTGCAAATAGAGCTTTTTGGTATATGGCATCGTCCTGGTAAAAATATACGTCGACCATAAACTAGCATAAATTACGGGTAGTAAAGGATCGTGCCAACAATAATTTAGAAATAAAGACCCAACGACATCGCCTGTTGAAAAAACTGCACCAAATTGGCACTCCTTTGGATGGAAAGTATGCTATATCACAAAGGCAATGACCTCGTTTAAACGAAGATACAGCAAACTGTTCTAAGACCGTCTTGGACAGAGGTTTTAAAACAGCATCAGCAATTTCAATGGATGATACGAATTTTTTACGGAACTCAAACCTCGATTGGCTGGCCTTGACATTTTTTAAAAGATCATTGATCTTGTGTAAGCTGACAGAAGAGAGATCATCAGATGCTGCATAGACCTCAAGTCTATTCAACGAAGATCTCTCATCGCGTACTTCACATGAACGTATGAAGTATACGTGTTGGCTACCCCAGAATGTAAGTCGTCAACCAAACGAACAAACGAGTTGGTATTTCAAAACTAAATCTTTAGAACAATCAAGCTGATGTGGACCGTAGGCGAGACCAGAACTCTTCACTCTGATCCTGACATGTTCCAAGAAGCCATGAAAACATTCGAAAAGCGGTTTTTCAATAACTCGAACACTAAAAATTTTCCAAAAATCTTGCCCGGCAAATTCGTCCTTTTTTCCCAGCTTTGAAAACAGCCAGGGATAAGAAATCTGATGACAAAAATGAGGTGAGGTGAAAGAAGCGCTTAAGTATGTTGAATAGATCAAGTTTTTTTTTCAAAAGTTTTTAAAGAAATATTTCGAATAAAAATTGCTTTGAACCTGACAACATTCTAGTCGAAAAATCATGTGACCTATAAGATGGTAAATGACAGGAAAAGAGCTCGATTTCGTCTTACCAAAACGGCGGTCTTCGAAAACAATTCCAAATAAATTTTAAAAGGACAAGCTTAGTAGAAAAAGAACTCAAAACTTTCGAAATCTATTAAGAACTGCCATTGTTATTCAATTGTAATATTGACCGAATTGATTCGTTGCGCTCATTTATTTAGAGCAATCATTTTTCATTTACCAAAAATTCCACAAGAAAAACCGCACTTTTGATATTGTTTGCAATTCACACCCTCAAAGGAGGCTTTGGCAAATAATTCCTGATAAAATTTGATTAAACAATCCTTTAACCAATGTGCCGGACGTTTTTAATTAAAAAATCGAAAAAACCGAACACAGCTCGTATATATGCACATATAAGAGTACCATTAATTTTTTTTTTCGTTCTGCATTAACCCCATTGCACTAATTAAAAAAAATGGGATGGGGGTGAGGGGTA
The DNA here is from genome assembly GCA_963555765.1 of Orthonevra nobilis. Classification (NCBI taxonomy): domain Eukaryota; kingdom Metazoa; phylum Arthropoda; class Insecta; order Diptera; family Syrphidae; genus Orthonevra; species Orthonevra nobilis. The sequence continues at coordinate 82,046,188 of OY743226.1, read as the reverse complement.
AAACAAAGAAGAACAAAATGAAAATGGACAGCAAGAGAAACTCCATCACAAACCGATTAACATAATCAATCAATTAATAATAAATACTGCGCCGATCATCTCTCTCTGTTTCGACCCACAACATTTTGTTCATTTTTTTTCGAGTTTCCGTGAGAAAACCGCCGATATGGCCCACTTATAGCGTGGTGAACGAGAGCCCATTGCCCATACTCACTCCTACTCCACTGGCGTGCGGCATAAACATCACAGTCAGTGGTGCTGAACGCTGCCTCATTTAATCACAATTTAAATTAAAAAACTCTATCTAGATAATGCAATCGAATGCATCTCGTTGTCGTAACGGTCTCCCTGCCTTGTTGTTATTGTTATTTTTCGGCCATTTTTGTGTTTTTTGTTTTTTTTTGTTGGTTCATCCTCGTTCTCAGCGCTTATCACCAATATTCCCAGTGCCAATAAAGATAATTTAATATACCGGTGGTTGGGTTGTGTTTTTTTTTTAATAAACGAACAAAGGCATGGCATGAACCGCGTATCGATATATGAGAGTACGCCTTTCGTAAAAATTGAGGGTATGATGATGTTCGACGACGGACGAGATGTATGGAGTGTAGAGGAACAGGAACAGCACTCGATGCAATGAAACTGACGGCAGGTTCGTTAATTTAAATTGGCTCGTCCATATCCATTTCCCATGAAAAAACAGAAAGGTAGACAAGTATCCAATGGTGTCTCTCTCTCTGTTGACGAGGTTGGCCGGCTGCTGTGTATCCATTCGTTTTTCAATAAATTTTTAATTTGTAAATTAAATTCTTGGTACAGTAGTAGTGAAGTGGCAGACAGTTTGCTTGCATTTTAATTACAGTCAATATCCGTAGTGGTATTAAGTTAAGTATGCTTCTGATAACATCACACATGCGGGTCTGTGCCATGCGGCCGGCCGGCGATTTTATTCAAGATACCTGTGCAACGAAATGTTCTATTAATGGAATGTGAAAGGCAGCATGCGGAGAAGTGTTGTAGTTATGGAAATTCCTAACTTATTTGTTATTAAAATATTTAGATATATGTACTATCGAATAACCAAGGTTTTTATGGTCCGAGATCCTATCAACTAGAAAACCAATTTTAATTTAAAATACATGTACCAAGGAAGAGCTGCCAAAACGGAAAAGGAACACTATCGTATAGTTTCTGATCCCTCTCAAAAGTTTTTTGAACGAATTTTAAAATGGCAGGAAATATAGTCAAGCTTTGTTTCGTTTGGGTGTTCTCAAGTACATTGGATTGGAGCATGCTACCATAGCGCCACAGGATGAAGCTGCTCATCCAGTCTTTCAGGCAGCTAGATCTTTGTAGATCTGCTTCGAACTGCTAAATCTTAGTTTGTTAAGGTCCTTGCCACTTCCTTGTGCCAACGTAAATGAGCTCTTTCTTTACCGATTTGTTTCGTGAGCCCGTACTTTGATGTCCATTTCAGGGTGTCATCCAACAAGAGGCATCATTTGAATTATTTTTGATAAGGTATAACTTGACTACTATTTTAAGAAACGGGAAAATTCACCGCCAGGACACAAGGCTATATTCAACTTAGTCAGTAAGTTCGAACGACACGGCCAGTCTATGATGACAAGACTCCAACTCGTATAGCCGCAGAAGCTGAAATTGTGATTGACAACCCTGAATATTTTGAGATGATCACAGAATCATTAAGGAAACTTTAAAATACCAAAAAAACATTGTCTCTCAAATATTCCTTCGATTTTGATTAACATCTTCATATGCATTTAATCCGTTCTCCTCCCGAGTATAGAAAACATTACACAACCAATTTTTCCCTAAACGAAACCAAGACTTTTATGTACCTCTGCATATACAATTTATGACCTAGACGATAAGGGAATTGTACGTTGTTTTTTTACTCTATAGGTAAAATGAACAAGTTTCTGAAAAATTGTAGCTATGGTGTTGGTGTTTATTCGTCCTGTACAATCGGTTCGGTTCGATGACGAAGCCAGTAACCTATCAACTCTCTAAATAGCTTCTCTCTGAAAATATGTTTCAACTGTTTGTTTGGAACTTTAAGTTTTTTCCACAACATTTTAGGGTTACGTCCATCATCCGCCTGTCATAATTTTTCTGAATAGTAATAGATAGACACTTACAATTTCCACAAAGTGTGTTCTACTCTGGCCGATTTAATAAGAAATAATAAAAATTTAAAAAAATTAAAACTAACGGGTGTATCCATGCAAAAAATGTGTTTTTTTTTCAGGCTTTATAAGTCGAGTAAAATTGTATAAGATGCTGCGGAACCCTACGATTGCATGTCTGATTCGCACTTGGCAAGTTTAAATCGACAGTGGATACGATTCAAGACAATGTACATGGTTGGCAAACGATCGGCTTTTGTCTCAGAAGAAGATGTTTTTCCAAATGTTAGAACAGCCGCCGGTATTCAGAATTGATTCAATAGACCAATAAAACAGCATTTATCATAAAAAAGCTAATTCTAATAGTTTTTGAGTGGAGTAAGGTGATCAATTTTAAAAATGGCCGCTCATAAAATCTTTTTCACGTATCAGAAGAAGAATCTTGGTGATTTTTAATCAAAATTCTCATGAACCAATTTACGTCGAATTTATACAACAAAAAGAAAATTGATGTAAACGTTGACGGAAATAAAAAAAAACCGGAAATAACGCCATAAGACGTTTTGCAACTTCGTAAGTTGAATAAAAAATGAACAATCGCAGCGAATAAATTTATAAGCGAAATCGTCACATACGGACCGTTGAAAGCCCAGGCCAGATTTTCGAAAAGCCGATGTATCTTCAAAAAATATGGTGTGATCCTAAGACTGGAGGAATTGTAAAATAATGTTGACAATGGCCTATTTCTATCTTTGTATGGTGCAAATGGTGATGATTATAATGATGGGGATGGTGAAAACCAACTTTACTGCACGAATTCGGAAACATTATCTCGCGATTATGTGTTTCGCGACCTCTAGACTTCTATCTTTGCAGCAATCTTAAAGGAAAGCGAGCTACAAGGACGAAATAATTACTCAAGTAAAGTTTATTGACCGCAGATTATAATTTGACTCATAATAAAGGTGGCAAAATATTTTCATTACATCAAAAACGACCGAGGTAAATGTTTCTGACACTCATCACATCCGTATGCCGATAATGAGCTCAACTACATATCTGTGGTTGTATCAATTTGTACATCCGCAACATTCAGTGTGCAAACTCCAAACTCCATAATCGGTGTACATGTTTGAGTATAATATTCCTTACGGTTCACTGGCTCACCTGTCAATCGATTCCAAATCACTGGCTGCTGGTAAAAAATCAGAACAGCGGAAGCGATTGATACCACTTTACCAGTACACCCATAGATTTATTCTATTCCTCTTTTTTTTGGCATTCAAACGAAGTCAGAGTTACTGCAGATGATAAACAGAATGTCAGAGCGTGTTCAAAACACACAAAAGTTAATAAGTTCCCATGGATATACGAACATCTCCTACCAGCCCGACTCTTGTTCATTTGCTCTCTGTTGCTCTGTGCTCTGCCAGATACTACCTGTCTGTATCGTGTATTTAATGTAATAATCCTCCCGAAAAGTTTATCCTCTTACAGCGCACCCCCATTAGCCCACAATTCGTATACATTTTGCACTTTATTTACAGGACCTCCAGTGTTTCACATCAAAATCAATATCTGAGAACCTATCCACACGGCGCATGCCATATTAACCTCCTCCATACAAATTGGTCTTTCATCCGTTGTCCTTACACCGCCCCATACAACACCATCTGCGTTGTTACATGTAAAGGTGAGTGGTTTTAAAACTGGAGACCGACAGGGCTGAGGCGCTTGCAATTGTTTCAGTCATTGGGCATTTGGGATGTAGAAAACTTCAAACACTGCGACAGTGTTTTGACAACCTTTTGATCGCAATGGCGTTTCCGACGAATGGAGGCAGAGGCAGCAGCTAAAGGAGCAGGACTCGAATCCAAGAGCTGAACAACGAGTGCCGACTGTCGCGTAATAATACACTACACATTTTATTTTTGTCTGCCACCTGTCGTCTGAAATGGAAAAGTGAGTTCGCTGTGCCTGTGTGTCTTGATTTCAAATTGATTTTCAGTCTTTTGTGGGAGTGGAAGAGGGCGCGAGGAGTATCGAAATATAATTTATACTTTCCCCAAGGAACACTTAATTGCTGGAAAGTGTCCTGACTGTTTGATTACTTGATATGCTGTCACGACCAACTGAGATGAAACCTATACTTTGGGGCAGTGATTCAGGTTCGATGTTGTCAATAGTGCAAGGATCATCGGTAGAGTTTGAAGAGTCTTGGAACAAAACTATTGAATGGTTGTTCGGATCCCTTGTCTTTTTTCTAACTTCCAGATCTTCTATCATTATTGCAGTTACAGATTAAATAAAAAGGACATCACCAGCAAAGCAAGTAAATAAAATTTGCCTCTGCTTAATTAGGTAACATAAAAATCCCCAAAGGATAAAATAGTTAACCGCTTTGCTCAACAAGTACTACTGCGCCTGTAGTATATTCAATCATCTATTCATTGATATGCTTAAAACGATTCGAAATCGATGAGTGTTTTTCGAACAACTGCGATATGCGCGATCTGTCAATAATTCAGTGGCGTTCAGTAGCTGAGGAGTGTCTAATTGCCCCAGGAGAATTCATCTCTAAATGAAATTTCAATTGGGCGCGTAAATGAATACGTGATGGATAAGTTCTCCGTCATCGTCGTCATCGTCGTATCTTCTTCGCAGTCTTCCCTGTTTACAGGTTCAATGTTCGAATTGTAATCCTATGCGCGGATATGTACGAGTATACCACTTAGGGACGTCTTTTATTTTGGTTATATCGGTGGGAAGCTAATTGTTGTTCCCTCTGAAAGTGGCAACAGCAGATGCTAGAGACGCGATGGCAGAGAAATTTGTTTATCAACCACGAAGAGAACTCCCAAAGGGATACCTTGATTTGAAATTTACACACTTGCGGGAACTTATATGAATCCGCGGAGCGGCGGCGTTATGAACAATTTTGGAAAACGCAATTTCGCGAGGATTAAAGGTAGCTAACTATATAAAGTTGCTCCGCACTTTCAGCTTTCAGATTCAAAGGAACGCAACTGAAAAAGCAATAATGAAAACCTTGAGTGACGTTCCGACGCAACGTTTCAGATGAAATTTTTAATTGAAATGTAAAATGTTTGGAGGCGCATTTCCTGGTGGAAAAAGTTCCCGGCTACTAGGCAGTAGCTAAGTAAACTCTTCGTTCGTTCTTCGTTCGAGTCTAGACGTTTGTTTGTATTTTCTTTTCTTTTCTTTTATTTTGTTTACACTTTGCCGAATAAGTGTCATGAGCCACTGTATCCATACTCGAGTGGTTTGTGTTTGATGCGTTGATGCCTGGGATAGGGAATTCCTCCTCAACTATTCTTCGTTATGAAAGTGGCACTAGTTAGTTGTATTTACTTGAAGATAGTAGTAAGCTTGGGGTGCTCCCGTCATGCATCATTCAACAATAACTGTAGACAGACGGCAACGTAAACAAACGTGGGGGGGGGGGGGTACTTATGTTACATACTTGTCGGGAATCTTCATAGGTTCACATCTGTGTCTTTGTCGCGGCGCGGTATCTTACTTGCAACTCGGCGCTCTTAAGCCAATTGTCCTACATTTCAACAAGCAAAAGAATGACTTTAAGACAATAGAAGAATGTAAGTTTGACGGAATGAGTGCAGTTCTGTGGTTAACATATCATGCCCATGTTGACACTCTTAAGCTTTTGAAAAGATTAAATGGTTGGGGGTTCAAATAAAGGTTGACAGCATTATCAGATTGCACAGTACTTGAGCAGAACCATTATAACTTGGTTTGTAGAATTTAACAGGAACTATTTGAAAAATCGAGATCATGATGAAAATTGTTTTTGTACGATTTGCTCTGCCCACACACATGACTCCTTGGGCCTCAAAATCGGACCCATTTCTAGAACTCATTACAGATTTTCACCAAGGAAAAGTTTTCTCACCGCTCCTTGTGTTTGATGAAATTATACTGACACATTCGGTGACAGGCAAATATGGGCTATGCGTTAATCCAACAAAACAAATGCATTTCACTAGTTTTATACCTCGAGGTCATCCTGGACTCCAGACTGTGGTGCAAAGACTACATTACTGAAAGTAGGTAGATAATGATGCCACAGTATTTTGAGAGAAAATTTCGAAATGGCATCTTGAGCTGGTTTTCAGCCCAAATTCTCGCAATGCCATTCTTTAGCCGCAATTGTAAATATTTTTTTTTTGTTCAGAAATCTTTCATATGAAAAAAATAAATGATCCCCTTTATAATTGAATATAAGAGAGTCACGTTCTTTTAATAACCCAAAAGCCACGTTTATTATATAAATAGACGAATGGAATTCAATGATGAAGCAGCTTAATGCACGTGGCATTTACAACTAAAGTGACACATAAACCTTTTGTCATAATCTTAGAATAAATGCACATCGACCCACGCGAAACATGACATCAGTAAAAATTATAATAAACGATAAACGAGATTATTTTCTTGGATTTATCGTGATGTGCCTCCACATGTGCTTTAGCTTTATAGGCAGTGGCTCTAAGGTGGCACTTTTGAGCGTACGTATATGATTTCAATGGGAGTAAGGAAAACTAGCGTTTAAACCTTTAAACTGGGTTAAAACGTGGGATTGTGTTTGGTCTTCCAAAGGGGCATATGTGCGATAAAGAAAAGGACTTCAGCCAAAAATTAAGAAAAGGAAATCTAGTTATTGGGAGTGAGTATCATTATGACCAGAAGTAACTTCCGGGTCTGTGTGAACGAATGGAGATTGCGCTCAATATTTTGTGGGCTACCAATTCGCTGTTAAAAAAAAAACTTGGTGGCGTAAGTAGAAATCATCGCCCAACTCATCCAAGATGGACCAGACTTCGTCCGCCACAAGACGCATTCTACCATAAGTGAGGAAACTTTACTCTTGACACTTATTAAGTAAACTAAATTGGTTTGCCTCTTGGACCCAAAACTTTCTTTGACTGAAAATTGAGAATCAAGAATTTCGTCCGGTGGCCAAGAGCACATATGTACCCTTATAATTCGACAATGCGCCAAAATTTAGAGTCCCAACGTACCCATGGAAATTTTACTCAGTCTTACTCGTTTGCAAGTGAAGCCAGGTGATTCCTTTACAACAACCGACGAATCATGATCAGAGTGGGGAAATCCTATGTGAGTCCTAAATTCTGTTGACTACAGACACGTTATTAGCGCGGTTAAATTTCCACCTTCGAGCTAAATGAATGTACTCAATAAACAAATATTCCCTTCATGGGGATTTCTCTGGAGCTGCGGCTTACAAAGACGCTGCTGGACGGACTTTAGGCAACTTCATTTGAGCAATAATTTAAAGGAAACTTTCTATCAGCTGTAGTTGAACAGTCATGCCTGGAGTAGAATGTCGAACGCCACATATTTCGTTCTCAGCGTTTAACGAAGCAGAAGTGTCAATATGAAGTACCTTATTTCCAAGCAAGCTAGACAGGGTTCTCATAACTCTCTCAGCCTTGAACAAAACGTGTCGTCTCTCAATACAAATAACAATTTCACGGGTAAGCCTATTTTTTATTCATCCATAGTTATTTGCTTGGACGCATATTAACCTTGACTTCAAGACGAAGAACTACAAGTTCTCGATATTGTCATTCAACTGCTTATCTCTTAAAAGATAAATGATCACAAATATGGTCTGATTTTGATGGGTAGCTATAAAAGTTTTTTACCGCCAAAACAGATCAAGCATAACACTGGCTCTCCAATGTTATTGTAAATACTATTTTGCGTTAACAAAACCAATTGATTGAACCATTGCAAAAACCATCTGCAAGTCAATTTGAACATTGATTGTCCATGTTGACGAGCAATTTCGGATAAGATTACCCACTTGATAGACATAAAGCGATCAAAATGGTATAACGAAAAAATATACATCCATTGAAGGACGATTTCATTGGAGGACATTGAATTAAAAGCACAATTTTGCCGCAATAACAATCGCAAAATACAATAACTTGGGAGTTCTCTCCCGCTCCTATCGTTTTTTTTTTTTTGGAAATTTATTTGCCTACTTTGCCGAAATCCACCCCATCAAAGAGGAGCACAAAGGAAGACAACAAAAACACACACACTCAGTCTTTCGACCCTAGCGGCACATCGGAATCCTCCAAGGAGTCCAAAGACTTGCCATTCTTTTTGTTTGAGAAACAGCTCACATGGATGTGCCCCAAAAACAGAGCCGAATTTTATGACTCAAAGAATTCAATGTTGTCGTCGTCGCCGTAGTCGTCATCATTGTTGTTTAGAGATGTTTATCATATGTACAAGTACGTATAGAGTATCTATGGGTTATTGTGAACGCTATCGACCGGAACGGCAACGGATCGCCGGATATTGGGTACCGAATGAATGCTTTCTCGTCTTATTTATGATAATACATGCTTGTATTTTTATCAATAACCAATTATTTTTCGAATACCGAATATGTATCTGTAGGCTTGACGGCTATGCCAACCGGTAAGGCCGTTCCGTGAATCGTCTGTAATATCATAATATCTTCAAATGTTTACTTAGGCCCAAGGAGATATGTTACAGTATAGGGAACCGGTAATGAAACCAAAAACACATGACATGTCGAATTTGATTCCTTCCACTGTGAGTAGAAAAAACCTCAAGTGGGCTTTAGAACTGATACCAGAGATGGGACAATTTAGTTCCTCGTTAATATTACGTTATCAGTATTTTGTATGCTTTTGTTGCGTGGAATTTGGTGTTCATTCAATTGAATTGATACTATCAATCGTTACTACAATGCTGGTTGGGCAGTTGTCTCAGTATGATAACTTTTTTTTTTGGAGAACTCCCTCTCTACGGCTTTGGTTAACCGCAATTTGTGAGATATGAAAACTAATTACGGCTGTAATTCGTTATCGATTTGTTCAAACATATAAAGTTGGCTCGCAGCAGGGGCGCGGTTGAATTGCTTTGAACTTTAAAAGCAATGTGGCACTGACTTTTTGACTGCTACGTCCTGTAATATTGCTTAGCGCACACTTTACAAGAAGTTCAATAAACTGTTCAGGGTTGGTCTTTTTTGACTTATTATTTTTGGTTTTTAGGGTTCCATACCCAAAGGGTGCCAACGGAACCATATTCCTAAGCCGTCGCTGCCCATCTGTCCATCTCTCACAGGCCTTTATCTTCTGCGCAATATTAGAAAGATACTTGAAATTTTCACCATCGCAACGAGATGTCAACTTACATTTTTTCAAAAAAGAGGTCACTACGGTCCTTCGGATCCGTAAATTCCATCCGCTTTAGTCTGCGTTGACACAACGCTTCAGCTTCAGTTTTTTCAAAGATCGGATATTTCGAAATCCAGTCCTTAGATATTATCAAAATCCACTTGAACTGGTGTAAGTAGAAGGACAAAGAAAAGAGGCCAGGTACGAGTCGGACACGCATGCCGCCGTACAATGACCTACAAATTATTCTCCACGGCGTTAAATTATGTAACAATTTTAAAAAAACATTGTTTTTGTCATGTTATTAAGGTTTTCGGGTTTTTCTTGACAAATTTCATGATTCCTTGCTTACGGGGAGTGCCTTTAAGGTTTTGAGAGAAGAAATTCTTAAAAGTTCCGTTTTTCCTTTTGGGGTACGGAGCCCTAAAAAAATATCGTTTTTTCAGATTTTTTTTAAATGACACCCAAATTTGTTTGATACTAAAAGTTTAAAAATGCATCGTAAACGAAATATCTAAGACATTTTTTTGCGATACTCAGAAAGTCTATTGACAAATATTTGACAGAAATTATAAAAATTAATCCACAATAAACAACTTTAAAGGCAACAATAATCCGCATAGACTCTGTAATTGCAATAATTTCATAAAAAAAAGCTCTGATTTGTTTATTTCCTCTTTCTGTTAAGAGCAAAGTTTATTGTTTTGTCTCCTACATCTGCATTAATTGATAGCCAAAGAGCCTACATAATACTCCCTCATGGGCTCATAATTACAGCAAACCAGCGCCTCATATAACCTATTAAACGTATACTGCATTTTGCCATATCAATTTGACGTATAATCATGGTAATTACTTCTCCGCTCTTAGCTCTGCTCACAATGCATCCAAACGACGACAAACAGTTCTAGTTAACTTAGGTCCCGTGTGTATATGTGCTAGCAAAACGAACGAACGCAAAAGGGTTTAAATGCAATACTATCATCTCTCATACTCGTACAACAGGTAGCTATAAAATCCTTCGTTCCTGTGTTTAAGGAAAGATTTTTACTTATTCAATCCTGCAGTCATTCCTTGTCCCGTTGGCCCCCACTGCCAGTGACAGCATGGATGATAAAAAGCACTCGAGTTGCTAGCACATACAGAAGCCACCAGCTTTGTTTAAATATTAAGGAGCGCGAGGGAAAACGTACGACAACCAACCAACCAACCAACCAACCAACCAGCCAGCCGAACAAGCAAGCAGTCGCCCACACACCCACCTTAACCTTTTTTACGTTCAGGTAGTATCCTGATAGCTAGTGGGTGAGGGTGCAAAGCTAAAGAACTTTCCAGATCATGCGCCTTACAAGGATTCTCAGTGGTATTGATTTACAAAAAATTACACCAGCTCTCAAGCACAAATACACACAGGCTTACTTACAATGGCATGCAACGAAGTAAGTTGTAAGAGTGCTTCTTTTTTAGCTCCCGGTCGGGAAGGGATGCTGGGTTGGGAAGTTGTGCAGTATCCCAGCACAAATGGGAATAACCAAGAAGATTAATAATAATTAATTTTAATTAACGAATAAAACCCAGCGACAAGTGCGACGGAGCGGGTAGAAAAAGTTTTCTCTCCCTGAACGGGTATTTACCTCGAATCTGTTCATTTTTGCTTTCCCTTCTTTTTTTTTGGGGAACTTCACGTGAACGGGATTATACTAAGGGCTTGAAAAAGCGACCAGGCTCAGGACGAAAAAAAAATAAATGAGAAAGGAAAGGGTTTTTTAAACGAATTTCACTGGAAGTACATATTTACAATATAAAATCCGACATGAAGATCGTTTGTTTCCAAGCCTTTGCGCAATTCTAACCTATGTTAGTCCAGTTGAGGCATTTCAATATCTGGAAGTACATGGTTATCTGTCAGGTATAAGCTTCTGTTGCATTTTTGCCTTGTCGTTGAAACATTCAAAAGACAAAAGACCAAACCGAACCTACAAAGTTTCCATAGTTAACTTTTAACAACCAACTATTATTCCGCCATAAAATGTTTTAGCTTGAAAGGACCCTTTAAAAATACAAGATAAGCTTTTTAAAAAATACTGTGTTGCTTGATATAATTTTTAAAAAAGATTTTAAGGTTTCAGACTAACAAACATACTCGCATTACTTGAGGTTATATTTTTAATAAACAAGCTTTCTTGCACTAGATTTCGACTTCGCGAGAAGAAATGATAAGAAGTTTCTTTTCTATTTTAGAGAACGAAGTGTGGAATTCATTGTTCTTCAACATCATAAGAAGTTTCAGTTCGAAAACTCTCAAAAAGTAATATTTTTATAGAAAACTTAGCGTGGAAGGATTTTCATAATCATGATCGTGCTTCAAATGGCTATTGTGGCGTAATTTTTAAGGTTATTTATCTTAGAAATATAAATGTATCATCTTTTAGTGTTAATCACTTAAATTTTGCGGGTAGGAACGATAACCTGCCATTTATTTTTGGTGAAGATTTTCTTCGGTAACACATACGTTTGATTATGCTTGAAATGGTGACTTTCTTTAAGTCAAGGTCCCACCAAAATCAATTCAGCAGTTTCTGAGAAGAACGAGGACAAACAGACAGACAGATATATTTTAGAGTCCTTTAAGTTAATGGTGTATAGAAAGGCATGCACGCCTTCAGCTCAAACTTTACGTCAGATCGTCAAGGCCAATTCATGTTTTATGGCAATTAATAACTTGAGTCTTTATCATTACATATAAAATTCTTTTGTACGAGTTCATGTAACTGAAATCCTCCCAAATGACTGGCCCGATTTTGAGGCAATTTTGTATAAGTATTAAAAAGCAGGTCCCCAAATGGTGCAGAATCATTCACCAACATCTTTTCATCAATAATTGACCGATAAACCTTCTGAGAAGTCAATAGTTCTATGAAATTTGTCCAATATTACTAAATATGTATTTTTATCAAAAAATCAAACATCAAAAACAGGAAACGTCTACCGGGTCGGCTAGTTTTGTATAATTCCTTTTAGATGTCATTTGACGCTTCAATCAATTCATCTTATATTGATCACATGCTCAAAACACTCAACTTTATGTCTTTTAAAAAGTGTGTTGCTGTCCTTTCAAAGACTCTTTACCCAGAAATTTGAAGGTAATGATTTTTCAAGCAAGCTAAATCCCGAAATTTTTGTTGTTCCAGATCTCTGCAGCCAACTGGCAATAGTATCTGGATTCGAAATAAGCTAGATCACAAAATGATCTTGTATCTGAATTGACAGCACTTCAGGCAGACATACAACGAACGAAGAACATGTACACATACACAAAAGGTCCTATTCTTTAGCAATGACTTTTTTGATAATGAAGTAATATGAAGAAAAAAGTAAGTCCTCAGTTTAAGTCCTTGTTGCTTTTGATGGCTTTATCTATTCCCACACTTCCCATTCTGATTCCTTACAAGTCATTAATAAGCTACCTTTGCTGAAAGAGATTCGAGACACGATTTCTGGTATTGATAAGCACATGACTGAAAAATTGTTCAGGACAGCGATCTCGAGAATGAAGTCTTCAACCCCAGATGAAAAGGAGCACTGACTGAATAGGACAGTCTCACCTGATAGCAATTTGTTTTCCACGTAACTGACTCAGTTACCCTATACACACCAGTCCGATGAGCTCGTAACGTACAATTTGCCAGTGCATATGCTACATCCTACAGCCCCCCTGCTTATCACAGTATGTGTGAGTTGTTCGATGTGCTGTAAATTTATGCTGCTTGCCTGTACGTATGCTTTTTACCCTTCATCCTGTTGCCGTGTACTAAAAAAACTCCAACTCGGTACTACACTCCAGAGCAGCAGCAGTGCTACTCTCATCTTTCCATCTCAAACGATTACACCAAACGACGACGACGGACGGACAGACGGTAAGTTACACTCCAACTCCGACACCGACCGACTCCATTTCTAGAAGTTCTTCTACATCCCCGGTTGGGAGCACCGAGAGAGGTGCTCACTGTACTCCCGCTGCAGTAGCTGCCACTGTTGGAGCTGGTGTTCCTACATTTACTACATCCAGAATATCGATCCACGTGTTTCGTTACATCGAAAACGGATATTTGCAGGATATGAGTGAGTGGCACTACTGTCAAGGGAATGAGTTCCGTGCGCGCTGGAATTTCGTAGTACCATCTGCAAAACCTGGGTTGGCAGTGGCAGCGGCGCCAAAGGACGGAAGGAGACACATCATTTCGTTGCAACAACAGTATGGTATGGCAGCACTCTCACTACATATGCACACACAAGAGACTCTGTTTTCCGATGTAACCATATCGAGTATATGGATTCTCGTCTGTGTGTAGTTGTAGTATGGTTGTGCTTTTGCATTTACTTGCAAGGATATCGAACCCAATGCGAATGATGGAATGCGGGTTGCTACATGTACAAGCTATTTTAAATAAATAGTGTATCTACAATTGATGTGAATCAACAAGGGAGGAAGATGAAAGGGGTGATTATGAAAAGGAGGTAAATATTAAAGAATGAATCCGATTCCACATGCCACGTTGTGCTCTCCTGCTATTTGCAAAATGAAAAGATATTGCTTTTAGTTGGAAATTGGAAAATGTTTATGAAACCGGCAAAATGAAAAGTTTTCTGCCAAATGTATTACCCACAATATGATTCCCCGAAAGGCGTACGTATCCTGAGAAACCTTTTACACATTCATCAGCCAACAGGTTAAAATTGAGCATTCATTCTAGAGATATTTAAAAATAGCACTACTAAATGATGTTTATAAATGTTTTGAGTTCATGGATCAGAAGTTTATTGTTTATTCGATTTCCTTAAGCAGGTAGTTTTACTATTTCATATGATTTCCTCGTTCTCAAGGATCTACGGAAGTTGTTTGAAACTCAGATGAGTTTTGATTTCAATAGCTCAAAGAAAGCAGTCCGAGTATGGACGGATCGCTTGATAAACCGTAGACTTAATTTCGGTAGCTCAAAATTCACAGTAGCAATAGGCTTTTGTACATCAAGGGTGAAACAGTTCTGGAATACGAAAAATCAGCCTCCATGCCGAGGACCTAGCGGTCTCCAGATCAACCAACTCTCAACTGATCATGATAGGATGGATGCAAGAAACATTCTTAGCATTCCGTGTATCCGGTGTTCAAAGGAGCCAATATTGACTGAAGCCCCGTAGTAGAAGCCCGGTAGAGTAAGGATCCAAGAAACCTGGAAGCGGTTATGAAGAAGTTCAAAGTGATTGAGCGGCAATAGATCTTTGCCGACCACTTATTCACAATTTCCCTTAAGACATCCGTTGCCCAAGAGCTTAAAAAATACCATAATTCATTTGCTGGTTATTTTATTATTATAAAATCAACGCAAGGAACATGTGGTTTGATGGAAAAGTGCAAGGCTTACAAGGCGACGGAAGAACGAAGACGAGCGAAGAGAGCGAAAGGAAAATGAAGGATGAACATCGACTTCTAAAAAAGAAAAAGAGAAACCTCTCTTATAAATTCAGGGAAAATTGCCATAGTCAGAATAACGTTGGTAAATTTTACCAAGGGTCTAATCCAATGAAAGAGGCTTGTAAGGTTAAATCAGAAAAGTTCGATAGAAACACGTTCGAGAAACACGGAATAATCAATAGTACCGATGAATGGTATCTCTGGTTTGCCTGGTTTTTGAGAAAGGAAAACCTCATAATTGCCCCAATTACAGAGCAATAAGCTACGTCACCTATGTGAGAAATCTTTTGTCAATCGGTCCATATCAACAGCTTTAGGCCAGGAAAGTCTGAAATTAATCGAACGACCAAATTGATATTATAAAACTCTAATTATTGATGCTTTATATGATGGACAGTAATGCTCCCGATAAAGAAGGTCTTTCCTTCAGTGGCGTATCGAACCTTCAGGTGAAAAGAACCTCAGCCTTCTTGGTCAAGACCGATGTTTTAATTATTATTTCCTCGCTCTTCAAGAGGATCTTAAGACTCTTATAATGCGTGTAGCACAGAGCGAGCGGAAGAATTAGGGAAGAATGAAAGATTGTCTAGTGGTTTGAGAGACTCAGGTGTAATTGGTTTCGACTCACTTCCGTGGGTGGAGCCCGAAACGCGACGAAGGATTTTGATATCGACCTATTGATTTTAGCCTTATTCACAGGACTTTATTCGACTTTCGACAACTTTGAAAGTTTGGAAGATTTAGCTTAAACACCCGCTGTCAATGTTATGCCTTCACAGCAGAACCATCTACACACAATCTACACAAACAGTTATTTTGAAAACACGAATTAGGAACTTAGCCGATACAACAACCACAACGACAACGCCACCCATTAGTCAGACTATTATCACTGGTCGACCAATCCATTGATAGTGCCATTAACTTGATCCCAATGGCAAATGGTGACTGGACCAGATTCGAAAAACTAGACCATTACTCTAGGAATCGAACCTGGGACCTATCAATTGAATCAATTGAAAGGCAGGCGCTCTGACCGATGTATTGTCCAAACTGTACGTAAGCAAGTTCTTAGATTCGACACAGGCAGCCATATAGATGAGTTATTGTATTTAAAAATATAAAGTTTTTTTTTTTGATTTTGTTCAAGTAATTTTAATGAAAAGTTCTGCAACCAAATTTGCTAGGAGACGAAGTAAAATGACTTAAATCGACCTCTTGTAGTCAACCAAGAGAAGACGTCTGCTGCCAAAAACAAAAAGGAAAAACGAATGACAGTCAAAATACATTATTCACTTTCATTTCGCCCACCCTGTTTGACATTTTCCATGGCAAAGACCAACTTTATTCGGCATTTCTCCACGATTTATCGATAATACGAAAAATAAAACACACAGGCGAATTACGTCGCCTTTGGCCAAGTCGCTATAGTCTCAAGTCACACATGCCTGCAGTTGAATGACTTTGTATCCTTTTTTTCCTACCCTTTCACCTTTTTCCAATTGTATATCGAATCATCAATGAAAATACGTTTATCTTCAGTTTTTTCGTTATAAATTGCAGATATTTGTCACCCTTGCCGCAACAAAACGTATACAACCGAGTTCCGGTTTCGTGTTTTGAGTGTCTATAAATTTTTTTTTTCATCCTAACAAATACTGCGTGTATCCTGCAGGATATGGCTCCTGCTTTCAAGCAGCACACACAAGCCATAAGTATTCGATTTGTTTTTGTTTTTTCTTGTTCGTTAAACAGAGCAGCTCGTCGTCGTCTGGAAGCATTTCGTCACTACGACACTACCGCCACACCATGACGACACGTCTCCGATGCCACCGCTCCGTTCGGCATTGAAACTATTTAGGCCTAACGAGGCCGCTGTCTCTACAGGATTCTGGAAACAAGGAACGAGCGGGGTCGTTTTCCAATGTTTATCGCTTCCCCTTTGTTTATGATTAATTTTTCGGAATGTAATTCGAGATTGAAATTGTTTTGTTTTCATTTTTGTTAGTAATCGCTATAGTGGAGGTATTGCGTTTACGTGAGTCCTCCTGTCTTCTAATGTCAAACAGATGTTACAGTTTATGCGGTTCTAAGTGACATCGTGACACGGGTTTTGTTGTTTTCACAAGGGGAAATGTTCAGATAATTGAAGAACGAGGTTGGATTTTAAAAGATTGCCATGATGGAGGATGTAAGGACCAAAGGAATTCAAAAACCAACTTCAAGAGAATTTAATCTGAAATCAGACAAATTTTACTGGTAGCCAGTGAACCTATGTTAATGTATCTCAGCAACTGAACATCAGTCATTTGCAAAGCCCAAATTACTAAGGTACTTATTGCGAAGGACGTATTGCTTTAGATAGCTCGAAATTGAGGAAAATTTATCATGTAAATAAGCTGTATTTTGGGGATCGGAAAATCCACAGGTAATTATAAAAAAATGAATGCATCCTATGACTATTTGGTATGGTCTTTGGAGTGACTGCATTATTTTTAAATTTTTAGGGTTCCGTTTTTAACGAGTTTACTTAACCTCTGCTGTCCATCCATCCGCCCGTCCGACTATCTCAGGGCTGTGTCTTTAGACTGTAGATACTTGCAATTTTCACAATATGTGTACTTCTATGGCGGCTTAAGCAACAATAAAAATAAAAAAAAGTCAAAAATAAAAGGTTGTCCACGTACAAAAAACGTTCTTTTAAACAGAAACAAAACGCAAATCAATCGATTTTTCTAAGAAGGTGACACGACGACGCGACGATGCAATCAGTTTGGAGCATTGAGAAAGCATGAAATCCATTTTTTAAAGATTTGGACTTGGGAGAGCTCATGGTTTAAGCAATATGGGCCTACTTGCCGCACAAACTGTCGACTAATCGACATCTTGTGTATGAGGATCACCCTTTTATAACTTTTAATTTGTTGTTAAAGCGGCCATGCTCGTACTCATTCTGTAAAAATTGTTTACTTCTTAGGATTCTTGACAAAAAGCCCTGTAACGGACAGACGGACAGAAATCTGAGGCTAAATAATAGAGTTTCATTGGCACTCATTGGACACGGTACACTTAAAATTATTTCCGCGTTAGAATGCAATACCACCATCGCTTGAAATGCGGCTTTAAAAAAGGCTATATACTCTCAAAATAAGACACGATCGATTTTGTTAAGTCTTCTGATTATTTGAAGCTCACAAATCTACAACCAAGATTTTTTTTTGAGAAAATCAACTTGCAACAAGTTAAACGCCCATGTTAAGCAAGTCATTTCTTTCGATTTAAATTCTATCGCAAGCTATAAACAGAAAGCATCCAACAAATCTGAATTCATCTTTGACCAAAGTACATATGACAGATGAATATTTTAGTGACACTTTAACTACCTGCACAGTTCCATTCCAAAACTGTTAAACAAAACAGATACATATCTAGTATCAACCTTCTGATGTGCGCTAACAGAGATTTAATCTCTTAATAGTCCAAGCCACATCCATTCCGGAATGCTTTTACGATCGGCAGTAAAAGAAATATTTTCATTTTGAATATCCGTCCCTTCATACATATCATAATATATGTAACCCTAAAACAGCGCCGGTGATATTTGTCGATCGTATATCACATCATATCGAAGCGGGTTGTATATCAAAATGGGGAAAATCTTCGTTTATAAACGTGTCAACGATTCGATTTAGGCTTTAGATATCACCCACTTAGAGTTCAGTTCAGCGGCGGAAAACGTTTTGAGGTGCGCCTTGCTTTATATTTTAGTGTAACCAAATACTCTAATATGGGTTTAGTTATTCTCCACAAAAAAAAATAATTATTCAAATTGTTTTTGTGCGCATAATTAGGTTCTTTATTTTGGAAATAAATACCACAAAACTACGGCGTATAATTGTCGCATTCTGGGGTAATTTATGTTCCGCCAGAGACGTGTTTTGTTTGCTTTATGGCTGTGCATCTATTTCGAGAGAAGATTCTCAAAAGATGCAGATGTTGACATGACTTTGCAGAGAGTTAGTTCCAAGTCAGGTCGGGGAAATGTGTGTTTGACAAATAATTGGAGCGAATAGTTTGTGGTTGTAGATGGTGGTGATGTGCCCTAGCGCCGTCGCCGTCGCTGTCGCCAGCAAACACGTGTTCCTCCAATTACTATCCTTGACAATGAAGTATGAAGATTTACAAGCATGTTATTAGCCGAAGCGTAAACAAGAACCTGCCCTAAAATTAGAGAGCGGTTGCGTTGTTTTTCTCTATCTACAAGGCATGCATGTGCAACCAGGAAACTTCTTCTTTCTAGACTTGAGGGGAGACTAATAAATTTAAATGTTATTACAGTACTCGCTACGAGTGTTGTTCTATGTCGTAATTATTGATATTGGCGGAATGGGAAACTGAAGATGCAGTTTTGTTTTTCTCTTCGGGAAAGAGATTTTATGGTTTTATACCAATTATCTAAATCTGACATTTAACTATTTGACAAGATTTTTTTTGTTTTTGAAACTTTGATTGTTTTCATTGATGAGCTGCAGCGCATAGAGGAACCGCATTAGACAGCTTGCAACAACTCGTCGAGTTAGAACTTTATGCTTATATCATGTGTAACCAATGGGTGCTTGAAACACTGACTGCTGTTACCTTAATTAGTTCCCGGTGGAGTGCACTTACTCCGAACCGTTTCTCTGCTATTCCAATTTTTAAGGCTCCGTACTTCAGAAGTAAAAACGAATCCCTTTCAGGATTACTTCGATGTCCGTCTATCTGACGCCTTTTTTAAGTTCTTCGATTCTCCCCATCCCTTTCTGTAGTCTGTCCAATAATTTGCCCAATTCATTAGTTTCTGAGTGATCTGAGGAGTGTTCAAACCTTTCTTTGACTTTCGCAATTGAATGAGCTCAACATGTGCTGCCATTCTATTTTTGTTTTCACGATTAGAGAGATGATTAGGCATGCATAAGAATCTAAAGGAAGGTACTGCAATCAGAAGGCTTGGGATTGGACTAGGTACATATCATTACATTAGAGATGAAATCATGAGACAAAATGAAGCTCTAGGCACAAGACTTGAATCTGTTAAATACAGCAACCCTGAATCAGGACGGCCTGAAGTGTGGTTTCTTAGGCCTAGAAAAAGAGACTCATGGATACATAATTCAGACATTTTCGCCTGAAAATGTAAAAAGTGGATCCACTTTTCAGTGAGATTCGTCATCAAATCATCATTCAAAATATTTCATGAGCTGACAATCTAACAACTTTTTCCTGATCTAAGAGAAGAAGGAACTTTTGAGCAATGGGTCGACTGTTAGATGAAGAAGACTCCCCCATTATAGGAACAAGGTAAATAAATGGATTTTTCCAATTTCTCTCGAAAGACCAGAAGAACAAGAGGGGTGATCAAACTTACTTAGCAATTTTACTAACGAGGACGAACACCTTTTCAGAAGGATGGGCGAAAATCTGTCGAGACAACACATTCCATAGCGGAAGTGAAAAAGCATTACAAAGTACAAGAGGAGGCAAAACTTCATATGGAAAAGGAAAAGTTTGCCAAGATCCGATTTTTTGGCTGCAGACAACCACAAAATTTTCATTATAACGTTTTATAAAATGGTAAGAGACTTCATATGCCAGAGCCGAGGGTGATCGGTGGCTTATCTGCACTACGACGGGCAACGAGGACAAAGGTCTCTGCTCGACTATTCTAGTTTAAGTCATAATGTCATAAGACTTACATGATCGAGGTCGGAGAGCACCTCTAAGACTTTGTCAAGAGCCCAAATCTATTTCATGGAAGAGCGATAATAAGCCTTAAAATCATACTGTAGTCCAGGCAATCTACAGGTAATGTAAAACCATTTGCTTGCCATGGCAAGTTGCGTTTTGGGTCTGGCTATACCATGAAAAGGATTGTCAACGCATAAAGTCGAACAAGTTGAGGCAGAGTCGAGTGGCACTGGATACTCAAAAAAAGGAGTTCTTTATGGAATAGCTTCCAACATTTTGTAGTTGATGTTAAAATGCTTAAAATACTCGTAGTCATCTGAAGCGTTGTGAAGAGTACCTTCGAAATGGCTGCTGATAGTAGTTAATAAAGTTCGGGAACTACTACACTATCATATCATATATTATTCGCTATGAAACGTCTTTTCGTGAGCATGTCATTCAGTGTGTAGATTACTGATTTTCTGATTGCTTTCTCCAAGTAGAAATGGACAAAGACGCAGAATCGTGCTACCCACTTTAATACTGAACCGATTATATTTCTGTATATAACTCAGGGGTCTTATCGAACGCAGATTTCCTGGATGGAAATTATCTTAGTGTGCTTGAAAATAGGCCGTACTGTAATTAAATAGCAACCGCTTCAAATGGAGATGTCAAAACCAAGGCTTTATATTTAAAAGATTTTCGCTGATCTCTTCTTTAGTGAGTTTAAGATCACTTGAACATTTTTTCGTCTAATTCACTGGAATAAGGTTCTCCGGTTACCATTTTTGGATGGCATGGCAATTCAATGGTAAAAACTTTTTTTTCGGCGATTGTAAGAGGTTTTAAACTAATTAAATGCAACAAATTTTATTTGAAAAGTATATGGATTGCTCCTTTAGTCAAAATAAACTACTCAAAGTATCAAAGTTTCATAATAAAATATTCAAGGATCGTTCTAGTGATTTCAAGCAAAAAAACGCATAAAACCCAGTTGTTCCTCGAATAGAAAAGTATAAAAAACATCCTCCGGAGAACAGCCATTTGAAACAAGGACCGACAATAATACAATAAAAAAAAATGCTTCTTCTTCCAGAGCCATGCTATGGCACAAGAGTGCACCCAAAGGATTGTCTCTCATTCTGTTGTCGCATGTTATTTTCCACGTCCGTTTGTAAGTTAACTTTTCAAAATCCCTTAATCCCTAGCCCATTAGCGACCAGGTGAGCCAATTACTCGGGTAATCCTTTCATTTTCCGTATGAACATGTGACGTCTCCTCGCAAATATAAATACAGCTGCAATTGAAAGAGAAAAGAACCCTTTTGGTCTCGCACATACGAAACGGATCTATGATCAAAACCAAAATTGTATTGAAAAGATAATCTCCAACCCACCACCATTCATTGATATTTAAGCCCCGCATTTCGCCTACCAAAGAGGATGTCTCTGACCACTGGTTCAAAATCGGGAAAGGATAACTTAACAGTTCAATTGAGCATCCTTAAGCAATACAAAAGGGAGCCAATATAGTCAACTACCAACTGGAATGTAAAAAGGATACAAAAAGGCCCACAAAAAAACACAGAAAGAAACACACGCCCACACACATAAAACTTGTGCAGGTATCAAGGTAAATTCAGGATAAGACTTGATGAAAAGGTAATCGCACTGAGTATGTAAAGCAGGAACCAAAAAAAAAAGGAAAAACAAAAACGGATTGCATGTATGCCGCTGCTGTTTCCCTTCTGATGCTTCTGCACGAGGGTAATCCAGTCAGAATGGAATTACAAAATGTCACTGTGAATTTCTATAGATAATCCGGGTACTTTGTGCAAACATGATGCAAGTGTACTTGTAACCCGAACATTCGTATACACAGGCACATCAACCATCGATGCGGTATAGTATATGGGACAATGACACTGACAAAATGAGGACCAGGTGAGCTCAAAGAGCTTAAGAGACTTTCCCTCTGGGTGAGCTTATTGCAATCTGTAGTCGACTAGTTAGCATACTTAACAACCTTATCAGCATCCGACTGGTTGGCGAAATGCGCGAATATGTTGTTTAATTTGTGGAATAATATTTTGACATTTTAATCCGGTCTGCAATTATGGCGGGTTAAATTCACCGACAAGTCACTTTTGCACATTGTTAGTGGTGAGTTGTTTTCATTTTAAAGCCACAAAACGTGTGCACAGTGAGGCAAGGATATCAAACTCGATGAAAGCTCGGGACTTCTTAAATTCTTTAAACAAATCATCAAGGGATGATTTCAGATTTGATGGAAAATCTTCAACAAATTGAACCCAAATTTTTGTGAATTAGTTCAAACTCGAAATTCATAAGAAGACTTGTTACAAGATCTCAAAGGACCTGTGATTGATCGAACTATACAAATCAAGCTTCAAAAGTACCAGCGTTACAATAATTTCTGTCCTTCCCACAATCCTTCGTAAATGCCTAATTTTAAGTCTTTCTATCTTTGACCTGGAAGAGGATTCGAGTGCTTTTCATTCCAAAAATCGACAGAAGAGGTAATCAATGCGAAAAAGACTTCGGACCATCATCTACTTCACATTGCCGATTCTGGTTCAGTTTGGAGTGAATCTGCTTCTTCGCCTTTTGTACGAGTTGATTTTTAATCAATCCTTTAGACATAGGACGCTGGCATACAGAAGTGCCTAATGGATAGCGGTAAGAAAATCTATTTTAATGTTCTAGTTCCAGCGAGGTCGAAGCAAATTCTTGATGAAACTTCAACGTTTACCTCGAACGTAAATATATGAAATTATTTTAATTATCTGTGAAGTTTTTGAATCAAAAGGTACGCATCATTTTTGCCTGAGGTTTGTGGACGAAAGCTTTTGCAGTAAATCTTCTGCTTTTATATTTGGCGCAGAATGTTTGCGTCCGCAAGCATCAACCGGTACAGTATATTTTGACAGGCAGTTTTTATCAAATTACAAATTGCGTAGATCTTCAAATTCTTTCATGATAAGCGAGCTTTAGAGTCAATATTCCACTTGGTTTTCAAGGAGTTCCAATACGGAGTTTTCCGCGTCAAGCATAGCGGAAATCTCCTCACCATTCGACTAGGAAATCATACCGCCAAACCGTGTTTTGAAATTTTTACCGTGGGTTCGAGGCGTAATTCGACCAATTTGGGAGTGGCGACAGAGGAGGTGAAAGTGTTGTTTTGTTGGAAGACATGCTTCACCAAACGCGTCGAATCAGAATAGTAACTCTTAATAAGAGATGCCTGTGATTGTTTTTTTCATTCCCACAAAAAGTAGATCAACATGACAGGTTGCAAGACCCGAAGTACGGTGGCCATCACAGGTCTTCGACTGCTGATTGTTTTTCTGCCATGAAATGATCATCGCGTACACAACTTTCTCATAATAATTTCTTCGTGCAGCATACTCTCATACTTAAAAAAAAAAACTTTTTTTGAATTCATCAATGCACGAGTAGGCAGCTAGCTTAGGATCAATACTTTTGGAGAGACTTGTTGGTTGTCTTCCAGGACCAAAATGGACTGTAGCCTGTCTATAGAATGTTACTCTTTTTCGTGTTTGATCTGACCTTTTCCATCCTCATCTGTCACTATACGCATCCGAAAAAATGCAATTCCGTGGACAGCTTGCAGGAGCAGCAGCCGACAGCCTCTCAAAAGTGCAACAATTGGCATTTCTGGGAATAACAGGCGGGCACAGGAAAATTGTGAACATTGTAGGAACGATGACACCACTATTTGATCACCAAAACTATCTAGTAGGCCAAGGTGAAGAGCAAATAAAGGCCAACCTAACCAACTAACCAATCTAGCTTCACGTCTTAAAGCAGTAACTTGCGACAGACGATCTGGTCAACAAGTTCAACATACAAAAACGAAAAAGAAATGCACTTTTGCTTCTTAAACAACAACAACACAATGTTCTTCCACACGATAATTAATTTAATAGGTCTCCCTAATCACTCGTGATCCAAAGCGAACTTTACTTTAAATACTTTCAAATATGTAAAGGCCCTTGGGAAAAGGATGGACCAAACTAGCACGTCAAACATTTCCTTGATTATAAAGTGCAACGTGATGTGCCTTACGGGAGTCTAAAATAAAAACAAGGAAAAAAAGAACGAGAAACATGAGAAAGTTGTGCAAAGTGAAAGATTAATTAGTTTACTTTTAAAATACGCTAAAGGATATTACAATTAGCCAAGTAAATCCAAGAGCAATGAAGGGGATGTGAAACTGTGTCTAGAGACTTAATCACCTTCAATGGATTTATTATGCGTAATACTAAAAGAGGGAGCATCCAGTTACAAGTTCACCCTTTCAGTTACTAAGGATAACTAATAGGATCTACATTCCTTGTAGAGTTAGTTTTATTATTTCACCACTTTTCTTTTTGCTCGTTTAATAGCTCTTTCTTTCTGAACAAATGTGCAAAAGAATATCACATATAGTATAGTATAAGCACCTAAATGCGACTTTCCGAAACGGTTTAAAACGGGGCCACGAATCTTCTATATTTGTGCATATAGTCGAAAAAGAAACCTGCCCACCGGTCAACAGGGAATTGTGGGTGTAAACCAGCAGCATTTTAAACGGCTTTTGAACGCTCATGACAAAGAACGACTGTTTGAGTTTGAGTTCAAGGACCACCATCATGCTCAAAAGAGTCCTCATACAGGCAATTCTTCCTGACGGAGCTGAATGAACTTAAATGTACTTAAATGTGGATCTAGTCCATCCAAAGAGTCACGCGAGTGCACATAAAGACGATTTTCGACTCAAGAAAAAAGGAAATCGATCAAGGATCAACTAAATGAAAAAAGCACATCTAAATCTATAAAGGGAAGCAGCTTTACCTCAGGCTCAGATCCTGAAAAGATCGATCGATTATAACACGTAAATAATTACGATCGAGCGATTATAAGTTAGGGCATTAAGGACGCGCATCTCGACGATCAAAATTTTAAGGACATCGCTTAACTAGTTCAACGAAACAATTGAATATGTCGAATAAAAGATCAGTTGAAGGACATGAACGCTGGTATCAAGGTCAATTTACATAGCTTTTTATTGCTAACCAAAACACAGCAAACAATAGCCACAATAGCTAAAGTCTAGACCACCAGCACGAGCTGAGAATGTTCATTGACTACTTAAGCCTTATTACCACCTAAACAAGTCAGAAGCCACCCGAATGCATGTCTTACATGACAATACCTTCGAGCATGCTCAGAATATTCGTTTTCCAATTAATTTATTTTTCCATTTTATCCAAATGTTCCGCGACTGTCTTCTGGGCCCGAGTTCGCATTTATTTACAAGGAAGCAACTTACGTCATCGGTGAGACAAAGCTTCCTCTATAACCGTCAACGGAACTACGGAACACCTGCATATGACGATGGAACAAGTCTTTCCAAATGATTTCATATCACGGGCCAATAAAACTGACAAGGGGATTACTTCGTGCATTGTCGGTATTTTTTTTCGAAATGACAGGGGGCCCCTTACCACTCTAGACATTGTGCCGCCAGAATTCTCATCACGTGTGCATAACGAATCAATACCGCATACCTTTTTAAGAATTTATTGACTGTCTCGGTACACCCAGAGCCATATGCATGCATGTACTCTCGTGCCTTTTACGAACGTACCAAGAAGAACACTCTCTTTGAATTCACTTTACCAATTTTCAGATTCATTTTCTGCCACAACCAACAACGTTCACGTGCATTTTCGATGCACACTGCTGCACCCCTGCTGCCATTCACGTCCATCGACGAGCTATTAATAATTTTTCCGTTCTCCTTTTTTTGCGGCATAGTCCTTCGGTCCGTAATTAGAAAATGCAATAACTCTTCAAATAGTTCTAGTTCAGCTTTGGTTTTTCTTTTAAGGTTGAAAATGGCTTTGCAGCAGTTTGGTTGCGAGAAGCATACATGTTTTGCCCCTTCAAATAGAGATAAAAAAGAAAAATTGACACAAGTAAGATGTAAGAACTTAGAACACCATTGAAGCCGGAGATTAAGAGCCTATAACGTGTCTCCATAAAAAACAAAAAAAAACGAGCGATCCTCGATTTCATAAATGATTTATGGCATTACAAACTTAATTGGTCTTTTTTTGAACAACGATTAGATATCAAGCGGAACGAAATCGAAATGCAATTTCAAAGGAAGATAAGGAAGTTGTGATGGGATATAAATGGCCAGTATTTCAAGTGGAACATTTAATGTGTTGAAGTGAGCTCTTTCTCGAAGGCAGCGTAGAACGATCAAGTGGTGGATCAACGGACACACTTACAAAAAAAAACTATGCTAGCTCCAGAAACTTATAAACTTCCGACCAAGACCACATTTTTTTTTTGTTCAAATAAATTGAATTTAAAAAAATATGGTTTGCATATTCGATTCAATAAGCATTTTTTGACAAAAAAAATTTCTTGTTTGTTTTTCAATTCAAATTAATTAAGAAGCAAAATAGTGGGTGGTTTTTCAGTGTTCAACTTTTGAAACTTGACTTTCGAACAATGCCATTTCATCATGGAAACACTTCCAACCGAACAAAGCTA
This sequence comes from Orthonevra nobilis, assembly GCA_963555765.1. Classification (NCBI taxonomy): domain Eukaryota; kingdom Metazoa; phylum Arthropoda; class Insecta; order Diptera; family Syrphidae; genus Orthonevra; species Orthonevra nobilis. The sequence continues at coordinate 82,019,040 of OY743226.1, read as the reverse complement.
AAAAACTGTTCCATTTTATTGCTAAAATTTTGTGCTCTGTGAAAAAATGTTTTTCGAGCACTCGACAATTTTACGGGCGTCATTGTCGACCTACTGAAATGCTTACTTCAAGCCAATTTGACCAAATTTCGTACAGTTTCACGCTTTTAGTGATCAATCCACCTACATGGATGCATAGAGTGTGTACAAATAAATAAGATGTATCAATGAGGACCTTAATTAGCCCACTCTTCCATATTCGCAGCAGTGAAATGTTTAACACTTGGATTTTGGCTTAAATCTCAAAAAGTGCTTGTGCAACAACTGAAGTCGGATTTCCGATATGTAAAGATTCAATATTTTATAAAAAAAAGATTCTTAAGCGACGAAGCTCATTTCTGGCTGAATTTGTACGATAACAAACAAACCTGCCAACCATGACTCGATGGATGAATTGAAAAATGAGTTCGGAGAGGAATTTATCTTTGGGAGATTTCAATCAGCCAGAGCGTGCGATTTTACGCCTTAAGACTTTTTTTTTAACGGGGATACGTCAAATCTCAATAATATGAGAGACACGGGACAATATGCTCAAAAAATTGAGTCAAAATTTTATTCTCCGTGTGGACGACCTAAAGTGTAGTCGTTGTTTACATAAATATGCAATTATGTTTAAAAGGTTAATGACAAGTCAAACTATTAAGCCAGTTTTAAGGCGATTTTCAAAAATTGAGAACTTATGATAACATTTTTTTTTCAAAACATGCTTTAGTCCATGATTCTTGAATTCCTTTTCTTACATGATAAATTTATTTTATTTAAGTTGGAATATCAAAAACTTTGGACTGTTCTATTTATTTTCGTCAAAATTGGCTGAGTTAAATTCCATTGTTCTCAATCGTTAGATTCTTGGCGCTACGGCTATTTGGACAGCTAGGGCCTAGACAAGTGTGCTTATTTTTATATACACAAATCTAGGGCATCATCGGACTTACAATTTATTTTTGAATCTGCGTAGCAGTAAGTTATAGGGCCATCATCACAATTATACCCTCGCATAATTTTAAGTCACTCTTGAGATGTGGAGCCTTCTTAAAATGTCAAATGAAGCTTGGACAATACTGTTGTTAAAGAAAAAATTATATGATGACAAGCTTGACAGTCAGCGATTTCGCCCAAGTTATAAATAATGGTTCATATTTTTTGTCGTAGTCGTCTTTTTAGTATCGGCTCAACTTTCTTCATTGCATGAGACATCAGCTTAATAGTTCCGTGTATCCCTTTTTCCATACGTGAATTATATAGACCCGATGTCTCACATCCTTTTTTCAAAATTGTATTGGTATCTCGCCTTGTGGCAGTCTTCAAAGTGTGCAAGAGCATATTTTTCTCTCTCTCTTTTATGAGTATATTTGTGTTCAGAGTATCCCTAATTCCGGCTTGTATGGGGATGTATAGGCAATTTATCATGGATATGAAGTTAGCATTAAGCTCTTCCCAAGCAAGTCAAAAATCTTACCAAGACTATCACAAGGACCACTTGACGTGGCGTTATAAAGCCATGCCATCTAAGACCTCTTGACCTGGCGTTATAAAGCCATGCCATCTAAGAAAATAATTTAAAAAATAAAAGAATTGCTACCCGAAAATGACCAGAGTCGGTTCCTATGTCTTTTTGACATTTGTCAAAAAAAAACTACGAACTATGGATAAACTTTTTCACACGACATTTGGATCCAAAGCCCTTGAAAACTTCCTTATTCCAATTTAAACAAATTCGCCGCAATAGCCTCAACCTTGAACTGTTTAACAATAATAAAGTCGGTTATAATCTAAAGAGTCAAGAATGAGACTTTTTTCCATCAAAAACGTTAAGAAAAGGTCCCATCAACAAGCTCGGTTTCGATTTAAAACATAACGAAGCTAATTACCCAAATCAAATTTTACAGCTAAGGGGTTGAGTTCCATTCCTCATACAATCGCCTTTGTAGCCATTTCCATTTATAGTATAACTCTTTCAAGGGAGTGTCAAACCCATCGAGTGTGCTAAGTCTCCATCAAAGAACTCAAAGAAAAATCAATAATCAAATCAAACGATTGCTGGTTCCAATCATCTTCTCCAAGTGACGTACAATCATACATTCGTAATATGACTTATCGCCTTCGGGGGTACCATTAAAAAACAAAAAAAAAAAAGACTAATAAACGGGTGAACAAAAAATAGATAGAAAAATAAACGTTCTTCAAAGTTTGTATTCATGGCAATCGCAGACGCAGAGAATGGACGAGAACTAATAAAGTTGTTAAGCGAAAGTAGACAGTCAGACGGTCACAAGACACACATATTGCATGTGCAGACAACAGCGAACAGTCACAACAAACATAGCACACTTACGGATACAAGGACTATCTAGATGCACGCATTCATATTGAATTATAAGGTTTGCAGGCTATAAATTTTTTATCGCGATTCAAACGAATCGATCCGAGGGAGAATGTCATCGGCGATGTCGTAGTCGTCGTCATCGTCGTCATCGTTCGCCGGTTGCTTATTGTTAGTGTTCAGCTCATTTGTATCTTTTGGATTCACAGATTCACAGTGTATGGTCGCATGGTTGAGTTCAATGTTTATTATTGATATGAGAATTGACGACTTTTTTTTGCTCAATCCAATAAAACGTTGTTTATTGAGCATTTTTCTTCGTAATTATTTTTGTGTTGTTTTTTTTTTTGTAAAATTGCCAGAGATAAACATCAATTTTGATTCATCGATTGTCTTTTACGATTGAGTGGATGGGTTGTGGAGAAAAACAAGGAAAATAAAAGAAGTATATTCATTTGTTTTTATGTTTCTCAACTATAGTGTTGAAACGTAAACGCTTTTATTTTGTTTCTAATTATTCGTTTGCGGATTCTTAATAATTGAGAATGAGATCGCTAGACGACTTGGCGGCTGAGGTTATCAAATTTTACAAAAGATTCGGGAGAAGCTTTTTTATCTGTAAATTTCATTTCCTATATTGTTCATTATTCTCATACAGTTTATATCTTTCTTAAACATTAAATATTTATTCTAATCTAGCTATAATTATAGAACTATTTTATGAGAATAGTTAGTGACATTTTATATTTAATAGAAAATAGAAATAAATGCCACTTCAATTTATTGTAATTCAGTGTGGGGTGTACAAAGCAAATATTAGTTAAATATTTATATATTGATAACATCTATGTTCAATAACAATTAAAAAAAAAAAACAAAAAAATATACAATTTAAGCGTGCGGAAGCAAATAATGATCTTGGAAATACTTTTTAATAATTCCGATATTTAATAATTCAGATATTTAAATATGGAAGCGCAACAGGATTTCGATTTGGCTATGGTCAAAGTTTAGAAGCCACAACTATAATTTCTTCAAAAACGCGGTCAGATTCCTAGTTATTTTTATTTCTATAGGAAGCTTGTTAAACAATCTGCGTGAAATGATTGAGTAGAAGTTTCTGTAGCTAGTGGTTCGAAACGCGGGAACACAAACAAAGTAGTTTGTACTACTACGTAAGTTCTGGCGTTCGAAGATTCGGCTTTGCATTTATAATAAAACAAATGTTTCACAGGCAAAATATTCAAGGCCTTAAATAGATGCATAGTGTGAGAAAAACGATTAGTTTTACAAACTTTCCTTATGGCACATTTTTGAAGGACAGTTAACTGTTGGAGTTTATTGCGATACGCACCACCCCAACAGCTAATACCATATTGCATTTTTGGATGGAATATGCCAATTTAAAAAATTTTAAGGTACCTATGGAACAGTACTTTATGAGCCGGTAAAAACAACGAATGGATGATAGTAGATATTGCTTTAAACACAAGATGTGTTTGGACCAACTCATATTTTGGTCGATGATGACACCAAGGTATTTAAAATCCTCCACAATATCAATTTTAAAGCAATCTCCACTACAATTAACTTCAATACTATTGTTATTTTTATCATTAATTTTTCCTACAATTACAGTCAGATAAATTTTACTTAATACAATCTGATGCATGCAATATTATATCAAAGTCCGGGGGTTCTTGCAAACAGGCTAAAAACATTAGCTTAGTTTTGTTACTAACGATCAATTTGTGTTTCGCAAACCAACGTCTTAAGATGTGCACATCATGATTTATATCGGCAATCAAATTCAAGGGGCTTACTGAGCTAAAGGCAATACCAAGATCATCTGCAAAAGCGCTAATTTTGCGTACGAATGATTGCGCGAATAAAGAGTTTATATAAATAAGGAACAAGATTGGGCCAAGTACAGATCCTTGGGGTACACCAAGATTGGTCAATTTCAAGTTACTGGTATTTTCTCCAATTTTAACTCTTTTCGTTCTATCTTTTAGATACGATTCAAACCATTTGAGGATAAACCCACGAAAACCTACTTTTTCCAATTTATCCAAAAGAATGGCATGGTTTACCATGTCGAAGGCTTTTGTTATATCAACAAAGAGACCAGCACAAGACTTTTTACCATCCAAACCCATATGAATATATGAACAAAAATCTAGTAGAGCATCTTCAGTAGAAAGGCCTGCCCTAAACCCAAACTGCAAAGGACTAAAAAAGCGTATTCCATTAAGAAAAGATAGAATTCTAGTTTTAACTGCTTTCTCGAACACCTTTGAGATTGAAGACAGTAAGGAAATTGGTCTGTAGTTTATTTTATCCTACTTAATCGAAGGACGTCTGGAATCGGTATTAGACATAATAACATCCCAAAGCAATAAAGGACCTTTAAGAAAACCGCTCGGGATCGTGGAAACTCATGTTAGAGTTGAAAGAGTTCAAAATTTGTTTGTACCAGAACAATTAAATTTCTTTATTAGTTAACTCGGTCTTTTCTTTCTATAAAATGTGTCGCATTGTTACGTCAAAATTCAAAATTTTTGAACAAAAACTGAGAATTTACGCTCGTTGATCTGCTGAGGAAAAATGGTATTCAATGGTGTTTTCATAATGGTCTTGAGTTATTGCTCTCGGTGAACTACATAAGGAGAGTTATAGGCTGATTTAAGAGGAACACACCATTATTTGGTTGTGAATTTACATTTTGGCAAAATTCTGTCAATCATACCAGGTGATATGAGGATCAAGAGGAACAAAAATAGAACAATGTCAAATGGCCAGGCCAATCATCCATCGTTAAACCAAAAGAGCTGCTTTGGGACAGGGTGGAAAACAATGTCAAATGGCCAGGCCAATCATCCATCGTTAAACCAAAAGAGCTGCTTTGGGACAGGGTGGAAAACCAATCTTGTTGTAGCCTAAAGTTCACGATTTCAGCCAATATTTTTCATAAGCCTGATTTTGGCCTCAAATATCTTTGCTGTGATTACAAAAATGCAATTCAACTTGTTTTAAGTCGAAAAACAAACAATGCGAACTTACAAAAACACAAAATCAAAAATCGGTGCCGAAAACTCACGCCCAGCGAAATATTGTATGATCTCACTCACAGCCAGAACAGTAGTGATAATAATGCAGTGGGTCCGAGGAAACCTTAAAAGGAATCCTGCAAGGGTGATCATACTGCAGATTAGTGTTTTTTTTTTTTTGCTTCCCGATCAGGTAGTTTACCAAGGGCGCTTCTAGTGAGTTAAATTATGCAACAGAACAGAACGGAAACGGCACATCTTAACCACCCTTCGGCACCCCTTCGAACACAAATCATTTCAAAACAAAGACAAGCAATCATTGTAGACGCATCCACTCAGATTAAATGCAAACCTTATATGTATCTTCATCGCACACTCATAAATAATAACAAAAAAAAAAAAATCATATAAACTCGAGAAACTGCTTACAAATCAGGACTCCATTGTTGGATTTCTAACAAACTCAAACGATAATCGGCAAGTCAAACAGCATTTCCAAAATAAACAAAAAATTTGCACCGCAAAGGAAGTTCCTTAAATAGAATTTTCTCTGGAAATTTACATAAAACCACAGGAAAGTCGTTACTCTGGTGGTAGTCGTTTTTTTTTTGCAGAGCAAACTCTACTCAACCAGAGAAGCCTTTGCATAGCTGTTCGAGGCATTAAGAAAGAGGGACACTTGCGAGTGAAATATAATTTATCAAAATGTCACACTAGCAATGCGCCAAATATGTGAAACAAATCGGCAACTCATTTGCCGGAGTAGTCTGCTTGTTAGTCTTGTGTTCTCGACAACATAAGCAACCACAAAGCGTTCCTGTTAATTAATCTAGAATTTTAATTGGCCGCAAAAAGTAAACGCATTTCGCTTTGATGGAATTTCCCGAGTCTTTGATTTTAAATGAATTGGATTTCGGAACAAGGACTTGTCTCATTTTGAATGCATTCAAATTCCAAGACGAATATTCAATACACCACACCCTTCGAGCTACAATTAACAAATGAAATCATTCATTCAGACAAATCCAAACAAAACGCTCTGCTCTTCGATTAATTTTGTATCCTTCGATGGGCACCTGCAAAGAAGTCCAATCTCAGCAAGAGGTGAGTCAAATGGAGGTGGAATGAAAGTTCCAGTAACTTGTTGATAGAAATCTAATTAATTTTACTTCTTCAGCATCAAATCAATTTGCGCATAGGACTCCTTCCAGCAGACAACTAACAGTAACGGCTTCATCCCCGCTGGTAGCATCTGATACAATTTCGAAGAACTCTCACCCACCAGAAGTGTGTCGGGATGGATAACTTCATCGGGAATCTGGGTCGCTACCCCGCGGACGGTCCACACTTATAACACAAGTGAGTGCGAGATAATTTAACTTTCTTTGTTAGCTCGACGAGCCGCACATGCACACACATGTGAGTCAGCCGCCTGTCTGTCTGCCACAATCTGATTGCTCCCCGGGTTAATCGAAAATCGAATGCCTCATGTGGTCGCCCGATTGGGATTCGGAGCTTGGAGTGGCACAAAGCACATGCCAGATTTCATTTATTTATTTATTTTTGCTTCCTTTTACATACTCATGATGTACGAGCCGCCGTGTCGGTCGATCTCGTGTGTGTAGAGTAGCAAAAACAAATAAAGAAATATTTTTAGAAAGAACTTTCAGGTGTAATAATTGGGGACGCCCGTCCGGCCCCAATCTCCCTATCGGTTGTGGGGCGAATGTTGCTTGTTTGCCCAATAAAAACACTCCAAAGGTGCTCGATAGGAAAAGAACACTGCTGCTGCTAAAGTCATACAAACGCAAACGTGTCAATTGTATTCTCGAGTAATTGATGGCTCGGAATGTATCAAATTGCCCCCCTCTGAATGGATTTTAGTCTGGATAGTGTAAATCTAGGAGTATTCATCAATACAGCGCGCAGTGCTGAGATACGAGTCTTTTCGGGAAAAAAATTGCGCAGAGCCACGCAACTTTTATAGCAGAAATAGGGAACAATGAAGGAGTGGTAGGTGCTAAGGGTGATCAATCCATTGTACCCATTTTTTTATGAATTACGAAAATTACGAAAATTACGGAGCACTTTTAGGGTGGCGACTCGATTATCCTTGTAGGAGAATTGAATTGATATGAGGGTGAATTGAAAAGTACCTGACTTCAAGGCCAACAAACAGTCATAGCCAAATGTATCAACTAGTTTTACTTTAGAAGCCTTTGGCAGCAAATGTGTCAATGTTGAAAAACTGATGAAAAGATTTTTATATATGAAAGGACAACCACGAATAAGATTCAAAGCGTCTTCGGCAACATGATGAGGACCGCCTGGGAGACCGAAAAGTGGTCACAAAGTTGTCACAAATGTTAATATAGCAGGCATCTTGGCCGAATGAGTTAGTATTATTCTCCAGACACAATTGGACATGAGAGAAGTTTCGACGTGGTGGTCCCGCTTTTGCCTAATCAAGGCAAGTAAATTCGAGAAGACACTTCAAAGGGAACCTGTAATAGCGCAATTTGGTGGACTTCAGGCGTCATTTCCTTGAATGTTGATGAAACAAGGACCCAGAACCATACACCGGAACAAGAGGCGAAACTCCTCCGAATAACGCGAAGTTCGTGTGATAAGCAGAATTGGTGATGGTCAACTTGTTATGGGGATCGTAAGGCATAATTGGAGAAGGGAACAACGATCACCGGCCAACTAGTAGAAGAAGATAAGCCCCCTACCAACATAATAAAGCTAAGGCGAAGATTTAAAAACGTCAAGAAGTGTTTGCAATTGAAAAGCATCCACAAAACTGAAAAATAAAACGAAACCCACTAACAAAAACTTTCATATAATATTCTTTAAAAAAAAATTGGATGACCAAGAGATAGTGAGTTTTCGAAAGAGGGTAGAAAGTTTCTGTATTGAAGATGAATTTTAGGAAAAAAAAATAATAAAAATATGTAAACAAGTCCCATTTTTTTTTTAGCCACTTGATAGGGTAACTGGCCAGCGAGGATGGAGTAGAGTAATCCCACCACTATTGTGAATTTTTACTTTAAACAAATCATAAAGAAAAATATGCACTGAATGCTGGCTTCTAAGTCAGTTTTTTTAACGTTAACGAGTAAATTGACCTACCCGCACGAAAATTGATGCAAAGTAATTGTTTGACCCATTTTATGGCATGTTAGGCTGTCTTTCCTAAACCCTTCGGTTCTTAGAGGAACTTTGTAGCTGCAGTGCTCTCACGGAAATATTGATTTGAAAAAGGCATTATTACAAGTATAAATTCGTAACATACGCATTTAGTCAAAAACAATGGCCTCATCACTGAAGCTTGTCTTTCGTTCAACTTCCAGCTTTAGTCAAATTACCGAACGTACGGAACAGACGATTGCTGTCCCAGTTCGATCTTATACAAAGATCTTTCCTTAAACTCTTCCACGTAGTGGAGAACCCGAAGCTAAATTCGTGTCCTCGGTTAAACTCATCTCGCATAAAATGTACCGAATTTTGGCGTCTAGCAGCTCCTTTTAGGCCTTTGCGTTCTTCTTCAAATTTCCGATCCTTTCAAGAACTTCCAAAAAAAATAAAAAAAAACAAAATCCCATCCGATATACCATCGTTCGCTTTCAGTGTTGCCGACTTCATTACCATTCAATACCAAGGAGTACTTAACAACAATTAACTTATGTCTCCAAACTGCACACTCTTCGTTTACGTCTGCACACTTTCGTTCTCTTAACTGTTCATTCTGTTTGTTCATTCTCCCATTTCATCTATGCTTGTGCGCACAAACACAATCGCCTTCGGCTCTCCCTGCTTGTTCGCTTCCAATTAGGAAAATAATTTTACTGGGTTTACCTTTGGCTTTGGTTCTCTTCGAGGTCACTATCGTCGCTCTCACTTTTCCCTACCAAATTTGCTGTAATCATTTCCCTTCGGATTGGTTTTTTCCGTGTGTTCGCACAATGTTCGTTGGTTCAACGAGCTGCAACACCAGACCACAACAGAGCCAACTGTAATCAAGCATGAACCAACGAAAGCGAAAAATCATCCCCAACACACAAGCAACCTATGGGAAACGGATATCGAACTCAAAACAGTCACAGTGGAACTCTTGTCGAAGTAACGTCGCGTAGTGTGTGTCGTCGTTGGTCGTTGGTTCTCAAATGCAGCAAAGCAACGAAAAAAAATTTGAAGAAAAACAAAACAAAAAAAAAATTACATTGCCACCCCCAGACTCATACACAGTGAGCTAATCTCGCAACCCCTTAGGTTCTAGTTAAACGTCAGACTATCCCTTTTTCAACAGTTTGGCTCGTTCGATGTTTTTGTTTTGTCTCGGATGAATTATTCATTCAGCGATACTAAATATACGAGTGCACAGGTTCGGATGCGGACGCGTATATTCGTTGTGATCGTTGGACGGACACCGACAGGTAATTGAGTCTGCCGTAGCGATAAAGCGCCGCGCGGTTCTATCGAGTTGCACGCAACGCACACACTTGAACGAGAATTGAGCCTTCAAATGCCAATTGAATTGAATTTTTCCTCTTATCAGACATTCCTTCATGGTACCTGCAAACAAATGTGAATGTGGAAGAAACTCATCCCTTCCAAGGACTTTCGCGTCTAAGGGTTTACACACAGGGTCGTCGCTCCAATTGTCGGCAATTTGTTTCAAATTTTAGGAGCCAAAAGTTGTTTCTTTATTACCTATACCTTTTTTTTTGTGCGCGCGGGTCTTTCCTACTACTCTCAAAATCCGAGTGCGGAACGGAAGAGCTTCTTAAATAAGTACCTGTAGGATACTCGTATTTTCTTTTCAACCATTTTGTACATTAATTTTCTGCTATAAAATCAAATATTTATAGTGAAGCCATTTAGCTGTGAATAAAGTAAGGCAATCATTAGTCGTTATGTAATGGAATGTGAAATGCCAAAGTGGTGGTGAACGGTACACAAAGATATTAGATAGTTATACGTACACAGATACGCACCTACCTACAGAGAAGTAATTCAAACTGCAATTGGATTAAATGGTTGGATAACTTGTCGTCGAATTTCATCGAAGCCATTGTCTCGAAAACAATGTAAGTTCTTTGAAATTTGTACTTTTCTTTTTATTGGCAATAAATGTTGAGGTTGAGGTGTCATCAATGACCTTGAACCCCTTCAGTTTTGGAGGTAATATTTTACTTATATTATTTTTTGAATCCAACATAAAAAACAAAACAAGCTCAAGTGCAGCCTTCTTGCTGGTGGAGCTGCTGTTTATCCTTTTAACGTTCTTAAGAAGACGAATAAATGGCAAGGAAAGTTTTCCTCTTGTTCCCAATTTTAGGATGTGACTGTGACACATTAAATGTGTATGTACGGCAACGGCAGCAATGACGGTGGGTGGTCTAGGGTTGGGTTGGGTAAACGACGATAAAACGGGGAGGCAAAGTAACATTATTTCTTGTATCATAGAAGATCCATCCGTTCTATGTGCCAACAGTGTGTTGTTGCCACTTGTTACGCATATGCAAAGGACCAGAGAGTCCTTTCGTATATGGACTTTTTTTTTTGTTTGTTGAGTCAAAAGGATCCTAAAACCATTGGGGAAACAACAAGGACGACGACGACGACGAAGGCGAGGACGACGAAGGTGATAAGTAAAATATGGGACTGGCTTTCAAATTTGAGTTTAATGGATGTAGGGATTTTGTTATTAGGCAAATGGTCGGGTGGTTAAAGAGGGTGACTTTTTGGTGGGGGAGTGGGGGATTTGCAATAATAATTATAATTTAAAATGTTGCTGGTATTGGGCGCGAGCTGTACAAGTTCTTCTTTACACACATACACAACGACGATGGGCATTAATAAATTGAAAAAATTAGTAGAGGGATATCTGATATTACTACCAGTAGGGACATGCAAAAAGGTAACTTCTGAGGGTTCGATGTTTACATTGCCATTAACTGCCAACAGACTATCAACGAAGTCTTTGTTCGCAGGCATGCTTTTGTGGCACCTTTAAGAAAGGTAAAAGTTATTACTTCTCGAGGTCGTCTGTTGTATCATGGGTTGATATTTATACTAAATAGCGAAAAGGAGTTCATCAGTGCAGGAACACATATTCCTGACATTTCGGAATTCATTATGTGTCGACGGAACCAACCGTCATTTGTTGATATTTTATCCCTAGATAAACAAATCACCTTAAGGAAGCTGACGTAAAGTTAAAATGGGGATTGAGTGCTTTTGTTTGCGGGTTGGATCCATTGTTTGTAGTTTCGTGCCTGATATTTGTAAGCCTTTTCAAATTATAACCCATGATAAACCATAAAGTTTACGTGGTACGAAAATCATGGTTGCGAAAATTTGGGCAAACTTTTCTTATAATTATAATACTTGACGAATGGAATATGGCTTCAAATCACATTGTTTGTTTAGAAATGTTGCACGGTGATCGCACCTATTTATGAATCGCATTTTTTCTCTTTTAGCAAAATACATATCTGCGCATGTGCAATGAGAACTTTTCTTCGAGTGGAGTTATCTGAGAACAGAAAAGAAATGGGTAAACCATAAGACAAACATAAAATTCATGTCCAAAGACCCAATTTGCTATTATTATCTGATCAGTCACAAAATTGTCCGATGACGCCTCTAGATCAAAATATGTACCAAAAATTTACTAGTGGATTTTCTTAACCACAAATACGAACATATTTTATCAATAAGAAAACAAATCAAGATGAAATCGTACCGCAACGCATATTATTGAGTGTGGGCATCTAATTTGTAAAGTGAGGACAGGACATTTAAGACCCAGTCATTCACCACTCAGACCGGTCACTCAACCTAACTTTTCCCTTTGCAATCTTAATCATGCTTGAAATACGTTTTTACTTAAAAAAGATTCCTGCTACACTACCGTAAACTGGGCATATCATTAAGCCGTATCGCGTATTTCCGATTTAAAAGCTTTTTAATCTTGCATTATTATTTATTTTTATTTTTTTAATAAAAAACTTCAAGAATATTCATCTAAAGAAAATAAGTGTTAATTTCCAACAAAGAGCTAATTTTTGCACGTTCAGAAAAATATTTTGTCAAAAATATTAGTTATAAATATAAATGCTTAGTAATAATAATAATGAAGTGAACGTTAAACCCATTCGACTGAAACTAAAAGACATAAAAGCACAGCAGCTTGCAAAGTATTTGAAGAGCCATGCAATGCTTAAAAAAATCGAGGTTTTTGAATGAAGCAAAAAATAGTTCTACCAGAACTCAAGCCACCACAAATGTCCAACAAATTCGTTTATGCCTTAAATGTCGCTTTTCTTTGAATTTGGAAGAAAATCTTTGCCACCGGAGTACCGAAAACTAAAGTAACTGCATAACACATGATCAAAAAAAAAAATGCAGAAAATAAGAACGCATTTGACAGCATTCGCATTTATCCTTTTTGAAAGGGGTTTATTAGAAATAAATGGCTCTCCCCAGAATCTCTAGCGCCTGCCTCCAAAGAGGGCGGATTTGATAGGGAAACTGGATTGCCACCTTGGGTATAACTTCCGTTCGTTTTTTTCATTGCATTTTTTTTCTATATGCACCACGCACTTGACATACTGAGGGTGGATTTTAGTCGCCTCTTACGACAGGCATGCCTACCTCGGGTATATTCTACATCCCCTACCCGAAGGGGGTATCTTGAATTACTAGTGAAATTATTAGAAGATGATCGTCTTTTACAGACTTCGTTGCCAACATAAAACATATTACCTTATAAATCGGTCAGATATTGATAAGAACGAACAGTATGAGAAAACAGTAGCGCAAACATAATTCTACATTCGGACAGTTTGATAATAACAGATCGCGCGATCCAGCCAACAAAAAAGATAAAGATTCTATTGCAAGTTATTGGAGAAAATTAGCCCAGAAAGTGCAGTTATCTTGAGTACAAGTCATATCGATATCGTGCAACAAAAGAATCGACATCAGGAAAAAAAATTGGTCATTTGAATAACCTTCTCGCAATCACATATGCGTGTTTAGTTGAAAAATTAATCTTCCTGGTATGAATCCATGATTCCGATTGCTTCCGTAGTTTTCGACTGTAAATCACTTAACGACAAACTGACATTAGGCGCCACTTTCTGAATCCCATCGCTTCCTTCCCTCATTCAATGAGGATTATAGACTCGAATTAATTACAAATTCGAGAAACAATTAGTTCCGACCTACAGAATTAATTCGGATCCCAAAACGAGCGCAATTGCAACCATAGTAGTCCGAACTCCAAACCCATTCCTCCTAAAAGGTGAAAGCCAGTAAAACTAAGAGGCAACACATTAGCATATGTAAATCTTTGAATAAATATCTCAACCCTTATCAACTGTTTAAACAAGATTGTTGAGGAATTTACTGTTTCAATAGTTGAGGAAGAAAATATGCAGACATGCATGCAGAAGGACCACCTAAGCAAACACATGCATATACACATTTACACTAGTAAATCGCAATTCAACTTCCTTAGCATGAGAGTATGCCTACCAAAACTGTCCTGGAATTTAAAACATATGCAACTAATTGACATTCCTGCCGTATCTGATCAACATGAACGACAAACTCCGTCATTTTAACAAACACCCTTACCTCTACGGTTGTCTCTCCTTTCGACTGGCTCAATTATTGAATATTAGGGGGTTATTAGGAAAGGAACACACACACGCTCGCTCAGAAGCCACATCGTCGGTCGTCCAAACCCATCATCATCTGTCTGAATCGAATCAATTTTCCGCATCATGATCATTGTTTGTAGCCCGATAATGACCCCATGGGACTGCAATCGAAAAAAAAACTTTGTATGATGGGTGCAGCAGATACATCTTGGCTAACATGTAATTTCGTGTCTTTATCATAAATTATTGGCAGGTAGGAGAAAGCAAATGGTTCTTAATGCTTTGGAGGTCTTTGGGTCATAAATAAGTCGCCACCTATAGGTGAGGGTAATTTCGACAAACAAAGTACGAGTTTGTCGTATTTTTTTTTGTTTTCGAAATGAGTAAAAACAAAAAAAAAGGAACAGAAGAAAAAGGGTTTTTTTTTTCTTTCGAAATAATTAACCCTAATGTTCGTACTGGCGTAAATTGTGTGGGAACTTGGCAAATGCTTCGAATCCCAGAAATTCTGAAGGCAATTTAAAATTTTAAACCTTAGCAATGTTGCTCGGATACATTTTGTGTTGGGGCCAAAGGTTACACGGAAAACTATGAAAATGGCTACTGTCCACTGAGGTTTGTTAATGGTTGCTCGAGGCTTGACATATTTATAAACTTACAACGATGTAGTAATGGAATGAAAGCAATGTTCTTCCTTGAGAAATATGTTTTCAACAGAAATATCAGGAACAGAAGACTTGTGGGCTGATAAGACTGCAGAGTCTTTGCTAAGAAAGAAGTTTGCTCTTCCTACAGATTGTACGGCGAAATTTTTATAATGCTTGGATTTGTGGAAGGAATGTTACCCCCACAAAGTAACAAGTTGTAGCAAACTGGACCTTTGCTTCTAAAAAATCAAATAAAAAAAAAACTTCCAAATGGTCCCGATTCATGGAGAGACATTTGCATTTAAGGTTGTGTATTGAAGATTATTTAAGCTGGAATACTTTTTCAATTCGCTTTATGTATCGGACCCAATGTAATAGATGTGCCTTAGCTTTTTTCCTATATCCACATCTTGGAGCAGCTCATTAAGGATGGCCTTAAAACACTCACCTGATGTTGTTTTAGAATATCTTTAAAATCAACTTTTTTTCAACGTTTATTTGGTTTATTTGTTTGATACATTCTAATATTTGTCACCATTGTTGATAGCCATTTAAGCTATTTTGCAGCATTTTCAATCTTTTTGGTAAGAACCTGAGGTGAAAAAATTATCACATTCCTGTCGGATAAGCTCTTCGCTAGGGCTGCCATAGTTTGCGCTTTGCGACATGTTTTAAAGAGCAAGTGAGCTTAAAAACAAAAACTTTAAAGAGGAATTATGGAGCGGTAAAAAGCGACGATGTGGGCGACCATAAAAAGTCGCGAAAAACTGACTCTAAGCGACCTTGAAACGTATCTTTTAAAACGTTTATGCCTAAATCTATGTTGCACTATTCTGTAAAAAGAAGTCAGAAGGTCCATAATCTTTAGGAGAAATATCTTCCACGTCACAGCATTTTTCGATACGATAATACAATGTGGGCCACTTCGTAACCCAGCAAAGTAAATTTCGATAGTAAATGGATCCCAGCAGTTGAGCTGCTTTCCTGCTTGTCGCTATATTTAAGGACTATCAGAATTATTATTGAGTTTAACCTTTGTCTACAGATATGGAAGCCAAACTGTTCTGTCAACTCGAAAAAAAACAACAAGCTTGGTCTGCCTTTTCTCTTTTCTCTCTGTCTAGTTAACTCCTTAAATACCTCGATGCCTATAATCTGATCTTCTACAGCGCGCCGGAGTTGTCAAAATTTACCATTTAAATTGTGAAAATTCCGCTTGAAGTTGAAACTATTTACGGTTTAAGAGCTTGTACCTAATTTAATCCATTGAAAGAACTACAAAAGTGCTTCGGCCAAGTAAGAAAGTTTGAAAATATTGCCCCGGTACCTAGAAGTGTGGCACATGGTTTTAGCTTCCATGTGTGTCTCTGTTCTGCAATTGGATATTGAAATCATGTCTATCGAATTTTAGAAAGAGAATTGTGGCAGTAAGTAAGGGGTTATGACTACCCTTAAAATGTTAGAAAATAACGCGAGTGGAAGGGATTAGGTTCCTCCCTAATAGGGATAAGTACTGATGCTGCTGCAAGCTACAAGCACATCACTCTAACAACAATAAGCAGTGTTTTTTCTTATCTTGTCGGGGCGTGGAAATGTCTAAAATATTTCCGAAAAATCGTTCCGAGAGATATTAGCCAAATTTCTTTTTTAAAGCCTTGGTTAATAAGCAGAATTGTGGTATTTGGACCTAAGACAATCCCTGCAACAGTCTGATGCAGTTTTTTGAGTCATTCAAAGGCTAGTTTTTATTTCCATGAAACCGTGAATGGAATGGCTACCGATATATGACTACTGAATTTATTCGGTCGGAACTTGAAGGTGTTGATGTGTGCATTCTCATTCTTAGCTCGTTTTTCGACTTTGCGAGATCAGGTCCAAATAAATCAAAACAAAACTTATCACCGCACTAAAATACGTTGATTTATGGTATGTTCAAAAGAGTATCATACATCTTCAAATTGTTAGTGTTTTTTGATTTGGATACAAAAAAAAACACTGATTTATCGAATCAATATGCATATTTAAATATTAAGTTATTTTTTATGTTGACAAGTATCGGTTGGACACACATTTTCAACACTATAACATTTGGCAATCAAATAAAATACCTCTTCTGAGATACCACATTCCGGGAGACATAATTACGGGGGATTTGCACACTTGCAAGACAAAGGAATCAATAAATAAAATAATTAAAAATATGAATTATTAATAAGGTAATCAATAATGGCATAAAACACATCTGTATCGAATTTAAATTAATTAAATTCAAATCATTCGAGGTTTTTTTTTCTAATTAAAAGCCGCACATATTCAAACTTGAAAAATGTATCAGCAAATTTATGCTGCAGCCTCCGAGGTACAAATATGCAAAGTTAATGATTTGGAAATTTATTCATAATCAACACGACAAAAAAAAAACAAAATACAAATTATCATTTTATTTTGACTTAGACAATTGTAATTAAGGTGAGTTAATTTGAGACTTTGGAGCCGCTGTGGAAGACGTTTTATTTATTGAGACAGGTGCGCGCCATTGAACATTATTTTATTTTCGCGGAATCTAAACATATTTGAATATTCTAAAGAGCCTTGACATTTGGTTGTAGGGAACAAAAGTATTCATAAAGAAGGATTAAGATTGATAGATATGGAACGGAATAGTTAACTAATTCGGATTTTATCCGATCTGTCAGAAGGGAATGCAAAGTCACATCTTGCCTAGACAAAGAAGTATCTTGAAATAATTTATTAGACAGCAGTATTAATTAAGTGATATGAAACAGGTCTGTGAAAGATTGATACATGTTGGTGAGATTCGAAGCGGGAATAAACTTAAGTTTAAGCAAAGCTTCTTGAAAAAAATGTGATCCCAAAATCCGAGTCATATGGCGAAGTTGAAATTTATAAAAAAAAAATTAAAAACTGAATAATTTAGCGTTTGTCCTGCTTTTTTAAGCCCTCAATTTGTTCTACTTAAAGTTTTTTTTTTTAGCCCCAATACCGTGGATGGAAACGTGCTTCAACTTCTTGCCGTACTGGCATTTTCATTAAATTCCTGTAATCAGCGAATTTTAAGGGAATTTAAATTTTTGATCACTGATTTTCTAGCCTTATAGGGACTCCACCCATAAACAACCGAATACACCTTTTTTTAATAGTGAAACGTTTCTGGAAAAAATACGTTTTAAATATTGTAGATTTTTTATCACCGTTAAAGGGTTGAGCAAAACTTGATGTTAACACTTTCGAAATGATTATCTACTCTGCGATTGATGTGAACCATTTCTACGTCATCTCACAAGGAATCCAAAACAACTTACATTTTTATCAAATAGAACCAATTGAAGACAATTCGCCAGCAAAAGGAAGCTCTTCTCAGTGATATTTAAATCATGCGATGAAAGGCAGTTGTTGTTGGTTTACAGAGTACAATAAACAAAGGTTAAGTCACGCAGAAGCGACGAGACAACATGCAATGGCGCCACTTCTCCAAGAATAGTCATGATAAATGCCTGGAATATTGTGGTAAATTAGGGAACGTACATCTAATTTATTACTTTTTGCAGAATATGTATTAAATTGAAATTAATATGGCTTTTTGAAATTGATTCATTCAAAATGTGTGGTTGAATAGATCGTAAGCTTTTCGTAATTGCATTGCTTAGGCTCAGAAAATAACTTATTAAGTTGAAAGAACTTCAAAAAACTGTTATCTACAAGCAATTGAAAATTTTGCAATAGATCACCTCACATAAGCTTGGAGATGGTAATCACGTGCTGTCTGAATCCAATGTCTATCATCTTCCTAAGAAAGAAGCTCAGTCTGCCTGTAGAAATATTCGATTTTTAGTATTCAACCGCCTGCCGAATTTGTTTGATTATAATGTCAGGCAAATTGAAAAGTCATTCTTAATGCAGGCGTTATCTGCGAAGAATTTTACCACCAAACACATTAAGCTAGCGTTGATCATTGCCAATGAACTTTGGAAAACGTATCTCGAAAAGAGGGTTGTGTGTTTTCTCAATTTACTTTGTCCCGATTCATTGACAGCCTTTCTATTCGTTTGAGCAGTCGAAGAGTCAACTTGTCATCTGAAAGTTCTTGTTCTCCTCTTTCTCCACACTCTCTCCTTCAATTTGGGAGCATTTTTTTACAGAAGGAGCGCTTCGAACAAGCTTCGACCTTATTTTTCTCTTGATTTCATTTGGATTCATCAGTCCTACACATCTCTCATCGGGTATCATTTCTAGACATGTGATCAGCCGCTAGCTTTGTTAAGATAATGGTAACATAATTGTAATGTAGATTGAGGTGCTCTATCCTTATTCTTATAGCTTTCATTAGACTTCCCCTTTCAAATCTCTTCCAACAAATAAAAGCTCTTTGTTTTGCATGCCCATTTGATCTCTGTCCGTACCCTACTTTAGGGAGTATACCATCGGACAATATTCCGTACTGGCGCAAAGATGATCGTTAAACCTTTCTTCTCCTTTTCCATTTTGATCTTTCAAAAGACTTTTGTTCATGGTCTCAAAAATCGGCATGTCCGATTGACTTAATGTCATCATTCCAATTAAGGGACTTTCTCTTCACATCTTATCGCGAGCTTTTCAAACATTCTTGATTAACTCCCGAGAAGCCCATTTGTCATCCTTTCTTCTTTGCTCAACAAGGTTGTTTATTTGTCTCATAAAATTTTACACAGATTCTTTGCATGCCTCCTATTTAGCATGATGAGCAAGCCAGTAAGCCTTGAAGTGTTGCTGACGGTTTTTTGTGCTTGATAGCCGGCTAAGGTTCTCTTGAGACGAAATGGGAAGCGCTTTCGAAAAATTATTGCCTCCGAGAAATCCTCATTCGGAGTCAGAGCCTGGTTGTAGCTAAGTAGTAGTTCTTATCAATATTTGCTCCTCGGAACTTCCTCTCAACCAGATTATTTGAGGAGCGGCCAGCAAGGATGGAATACACTGCGTTTTGAAAGAAAATTATGCCGGGGTTCCTCAAGGAAGTGTCCCGGTCCGATTCTCTTCTTGTTTGATTAATAATACTCATCCCAAGATGAAGAGACAGCTACAGAAAGGTTCGCGAACAATATCGCTTGCCGCAATGTTGTCGAATCGTCAATGAGAAAACTCCTGAGAGCTTCAAACAAAATATGCGAGTTGACGAAGACTCGTCAAATCCTTCTTAACGAGGTTTAACTATCATATGATTATTTTACATACAGAAACGTCATCAACGAACCTGTGTTTTTGAACTCAGTTTAAATCCCGTATGCAAACGAGACGAGATATTTAAGGGCACGAAGTTAAATGAATTGACTTCTCCTAAGACATTCAAAACTGGGTCTTTAAAGCGAGCTGGCTTAAACCTTCTTAGACGTATGCAATCATTGCAATCATGAAATAATCCGAACTTTGGATGAGAGTAATCTTGCGTGTTGCATACAATGAACAAGACCGTTAAAACTTGCGCCGTAAGGACAATCTACATCTAATGGCAATACTAGAAGGTTCATTGAGTTGGAAGGCTTCCTACCTACACAAGATTAACTACTTGTTAAGGTAGTCTGGAAGATTTGAGGTTTTTAAATGAGAAAGAGAGATTCATCCTAGTTTGAGTTTCAACTGGCAAAAAAAAATACCTTTTACAAGGATTTCCGTATGGATTGCAATCGAAGGTCGATTCGCAATTATGCAGCGGTTTTTCGTGCCTACTAAGCAAGTCATAGGCCATTCGATACACATTCATTAGTTATCACAAAATGACTACTCATACGGGGAAAGTGTTTTGCTGCGCTAAAAGCAATTTAATGGTTATTAAATTTATTTTTTTGTACTTTAAC
The DNA here is from genome assembly GCA_963555765.1 of Orthonevra nobilis. Taxonomy (NCBI): domain Eukaryota; kingdom Metazoa; phylum Arthropoda; class Insecta; order Diptera; family Syrphidae; genus Orthonevra; species Orthonevra nobilis. The sequence continues at coordinate 81,998,457 of OY743226.1, read as the reverse complement.
TACAGATTGCACGAGGTAATTAAAACATATGGCATGACGATGGAAACAAACACAAATAAGAAGAACAAATTACCGCATGACAAATGTGTCCCTATGGTGCCTAACCTACTTTCTGCGTACAAAATATAAACCTTCTGGTCGTAAAAACAAAATGAAATTGTTTATATCGTCAAGCTGTCAGCATCGTTAAATACTTTTTCCCTTCCTTCACCACCGATAACATTAATTGATTGACAAATACATATATACAAACATATATCTAGACAAATAAGAATCCCTAAAAACATAAATATTTCCATATAATCATTGTTTTGACAACATTGCCAGAATTAACTCTTTTATTTTTATTATTATTGATAATTTATTTAACATACTTATATTTATTTTTTTTCCATTAGTGTTTTTAAAATTTTAAATTTTTGTTTAAAAACCAATCAAACTAGTTTTAATGAAGAGCAAACGGATTCGGTCGGAGCAACAAATTGATTTTGTTTTTCCCGCTGTCGCCGTGTCATTTCTTTTTAAGTAGTTTTGCATATTTAAATAGGAAACGACAAAGGCGTTATTAGGGCTCAGAAAGATTGTTATTATGGCAAGCCTTAATGGCTTTATTCACATGGATATAATAATGATTATCAGACGGGGGAATGCGGGTGATTCACCTGACCGTGTTTCGTATCACGGAATCATAATTTTATTTAATTACAAAGAAGCAACAAGGCGCCATCGGGGATTGAAGGAAATAACGCTGCGCCGCCACGGCCGACATTTATGAAAGGAGCAGGCAATGCGTGAGATTTGAACGACCAACGACTTCGACTGCGATTCCGGTGTAATGAAAATTGTTCGTTTCGACGTTTCGTTATATGATTCAATAAAGCAACACACGCTCGTCGAATTTAATACCCTGCAGCTGGGTTAATTAAGGAGTTTAAATAGTTATACCCATGCTAATTGGTTAAGAAGGAAAACTTGGAAATGAGAATTTTATGAACAATGTGCCAGAGCGAGAGAACTAGCTGTTGCTGCTATAAAATGAATATAGTACCGTTTTTGTTGTTCTTTGAAAATGAAGTACATAAAACTTAAAACAGTATGATTAGAGGAACAAAAAAAAAGCCAACAAAAGTCGAGGAAATAAAAGGCTTTGAAAATTGTTTTGAATAAGGCATCAGCTTCAAATGCTGACTTCAAGGGCGCCAATAACTCGTACACCTCTTGCATAATTTCTTTGGAATTTTTAGACCGCAGACCGCTAAACGTAGGCTCTCTGTTTTTTGTCCAAAAATTCCTAAATTTTGCTCGTCCTTCCGTGAATTTTTACTCTCTTTTTCTCGATCTAGCCGTTTATTGCTGGACCCTGAAGGCCTGCGAAAACTAACGTCATAACTGAAATCTGCTTTCAGTGCGAACAATTTTACTTTTCACAGATTTCTGGAGCTGCAAAATATCTATCCTTGCATTGCTCAAGCTAAATTTCACAAAAGCCTTGGAATAGGTCCAAATTAGTAGGCATAAACCCTGCTCTTTGTGCGAAAAATATGACACGCACACGCAAATTGTGAACATGGGCCCTGATCCTCAATAGAGGTGTCGTGTCAGTAATTTATTTTTTATTTGTAATGACTGCATCAGAGTATTTCCAGGACCTTTCGGCTTTTTCGTAGATAGGACATTTTCTGTAAAAAAAAAACACAATTCCAGGTTGATAAAATACTGTGTGCAAAACTTAACATCTGTGAAGCTTAAATTATTGAGGCACAGTCTCCTTCCATTTAAAAAAATGTGCACAAAGTCGGGCAATTTTTTTTTTCAAGAATAATTTGTTCGCAACCTGATTGCACCGGCCTATCTGCCACACTTCACAAAGAAGCCAAAACAACTTCACGGAACCTATATCAGATGCTGTGAATGAAACGATGTGCCTATGCCCTAAGCACTCCGAGAGATTTCACCTGACTTGATTTGATTGGACAAAGAGCTTTAATCAAAATAGCTACATAGCCTGATACTACATTTTAAGTCGAATTAATAAGCATCCTTTGACGAGGCTTCACCTGTGCTCATCAAATAAATATGAATTTCGGCGACCGAAAATAAATATTCATGAATGAGTCACACACATGCATACACATCAGTAAAGTAAGCTAACAAAATCGTCCCTTTTATAAGTCCGCATTGTCCTGCCTAAGAATATAAACTTCAAAGTGCAACACAATTTCTCATTTACAAGGTCGAACATATGCAAGGAACAAAAGAAGAAGCCCGGCATCCCTTCGAGGACACATTTGAATAAGTTCTCGTAAGGACATTGTTAAACGTTTGATCCCCCCAAGATCAAATAATTGAAAAACTCAATATTATTTCTTGGCAAGCAGCCCACATAACCTTAAACTTCTTAAAACAACCAACCCAAAAAGCCAGAGGTCCGTCTACTCTTCATATTAATCACAAAACCCCATAAAAGTTATTCTACACCAAAAAATAAAAACACACCTACAGTGTGCTCATGCGTTTGAGAGACCTTGTGCATGGAAGCAACATCCTGGAAATTCCGAAAATCGTTCAGGAAACAAAAATGCACAGAAAAGAGGTAGAAAAAGCAGCAGCAGCAGCAGCAGCAGTAGTAGCAAAACAACAAAAGAGCAAAGGCAAAGCCGAAGAAAAAGAAACTCCTTCTCTGGCACAAGAGTTCTGTAATATGAACACAAAGTGTGTTTTCCTAATATTGGCCTGACTCTGCATAACGCTTGCAGTGTGGGCCCCGGACACAGTTTGCTCTTGTGGGTGGCGAAGATCCAATTCCATATAGTACCACATATTCAAAAACAGACGCTTCTCCTTTCCTCTTCCTCTTGGGTTACACCAAAAGCAGGGATATTGATCCACATACGAGTACATTCTTCAGAGAAAGGATACACGAATATTGCATGCAGTGAGATGACGCTGCCGGATGAGGGACTATTTTTTTGTTTTTTTTTTTTTTTGCAATGAATTTCGCTGAAATTTCGGAAACATTGGTGTAGGTGGGGTCGTTGGAAATTTAAAATAAATATTTAATTTCTTTGCAAGTCTACCACTTGGCCAAACTGCAGTCGGTCTTTCAGTAAAGTTCCAATTTCGTTTCTAAAATAATACCATAACAATTGTGCTGCACCGGAGTACGGGTACCTGGCCGAGCGTTTTCTATTTCTGTTTCACATTTAAGCGAAATTATGAAAGTCACACGTTCATTGCAAACTTAAGCATTGAGAAATAGAGACACAAAGCGCAAGAGCAAGGATGCAGCCTGTTCTCGGTGAAGTTTCTCCTTGAAATGCATGCAAAGCTGCGAAATGAAACCCGATAATATGCCCGAGAACACTCGCTAGAAGACAAAACTGCTGCTATTTGAAACAAGTGCCACACGAAGCGACTGAGGGACGCAACGGCTGCCTTCAGCCACCGACAACAGTTGGAAAGACTTAATTCTTCTCAGGCTTAATCAGCTACAGCTAGGTTTGGAAAAGTTGAATGCGTCGAAAGGAGGTGATATAGATACATATATACATTCATACAAGAGATGAAGCAATGAAATACTTCAAGGCTCATGCCCACCACCCTCCCAGTTGTACTGTTTGCTTCATGTAATAAATGTTTAAAGAGCTATTCATATAATTGTGCACTTGCCAGATGAGATAAAACTACCAACGCCGCCCGCCGCCGCCACCGGGAGTATGAATAGCAGAGTTGTTTCGTGTTGGTAATATTTTCAATTATTTCTACTTTTGGCTCGAGGATGTCATACCTCCTACTGTCCTCTCACAGGTACGAGTATCTAGGCTAGGCAACGCCGATGCTCGTTTGTTAGATGAAATTTAAAAATTCATATCGTGCGAACTAAAAAAATGACAATAGTTTTATTTTTTAATGATTCCATGTAAGCAGCATGTTGAAGTTCACAAGATAGAGAAAAAACATGGCATTGTGGCCAAGGTAAAGTATGACTTTGTTTGCCGTTTCATTGCCAATTCGAAAGCGGTACAAAAGGATAATGCCGTACGGCATTACAATGCAGTTGTTAAGGCCAATCTATGCAGCAGTTGTCTGGTGTCAAACCATGAAAATTTGTATCAACCAGAAACGGGTCATCAAGGTGAGAAGGATGGCTGCTCTTTTCATCACTCGAGATCTGGAGATCACTGGACCGTCCCTCCACACACAAAGATCTGTCGATAATCTTTTTCACCAGTGATGACAATATTTGATCTTTTCAATTTACAAAATACTCAAGGGAGTATTACAACCCTTAGATTGTATTTCCGTAAAACAAGTGGGTTTGAATCAAAAGTCGGTATTTTAAAATATCGTTGGTTTGTATGATGACTTTCTTAGATCATAGTTCAGGTTCATTGTTCGGGACCAGAGCCTATCTTGGTCGTCTAGAGTTCGTCTTGTCCTAGACCTCTACTGCCTAGAGTTCTCTTTCTTCTTGTACAGGTGCACAGGCTCTTTTTCCTCTTCAGCTTCTAGTAAGCCTGTTTTGCTGCTTCGTTTTGCATAAATGCCATCATTAAAGGGGACAGTCAATGTGTCTGATACGAGTCATACCTTTGCGATTTAGATTGGCAATATCATTTGTTCCTTCTTCGGCGATAGTTGACCAGAAATCTTGGTGGATTCTGTTGTGAGGGTTTCATATTTCGGAATATATGTTTATTCATGCCTTGACGCCATCAATATAGTTAATGTGTCAACGTCTAATATACTTCTTTCTGTATGCATATTCTGAAGAGTTCTGGTCTTAATTTAAGAGACTTCAAACCCACTTCCGAGATCTTTGCATACGGACAACAAAATTATCCTTTAAAGTTTCGTTTTAGCTTTTGAGGTACGGAACCTTAAAAGTGGAGAAAAACTTAGTGAAAGTCGCAATGAAGTATTTTTGCCTAATAAATAATTGTGACAAGGACATAAAAAGGGGACTATGCTCTTCCATGTTCCATAGTTGCATGCCGTTGCAAGGTGCTTAAGCTGGTTAGAACTTCGGCAGTAAAAATTGTGAAAGCAGTCGAAGATCTCGTTAAAGCAGATCCAACTCGGATGTCACTTGGATCACATCATTCAGTGGATCTTTCCTAACAAACTTAACAAATAAAATGTGTTGATGCGTTCTTTACCCTGAATGTTAACAAACGAACAAAAAAAGAAACGTGAAGGAGATAACATGGCTAGGGAGGCACTATTACAGGCTTATACAAAGCTGAAGAAATAAAGGCACTCAAAGATATTTGGACAAACATTCTGACTGATAAAGTTTGTTTCTTAAAACAATTGTTATGAATCAATAAAATATAAAAGCAACAAATAAACTTCAGAATAAGGCGGTGAAGAGAAAAAATCAAATGAAAGTGCAATTTCCTTGTGGTACGTAAGTAGTCTCATTTCGAAAATTGAATTAAATTTTTTTAAATCAGACTCGTTAACCCTTAAATGATCAAGTTGATTGCAGTAGCATCAGCAGCATCAGCAGCAGTGGCAACGAACGAACTTAACACACAGAATCCCAGAAACCCCGATGCCTCCTGTCTGTCGTCTGCGTTTGTCACCAGCGCATATGAGCTTGGACATAGATTTATCCGATTGTTATTTCTTCCGACCCGAGTGTTTCAAACATACATAGTGCTGCACATAAAAGCGGTACTCGTAGAGACTATATATGAGTAAAATTAAATTTAATAGCGCGTTAGATTGTTTGGGAGAATAGCGCGGACAAATACACTTTAAATTGGTTTAACCAGCACTTCTGTGAACCGTTGAATGTATCTGAACAGAAAAAATAGGCGATTTTATTAGAAGGAGACGATCAGTCTGGTAATTTATTAGGTTAAAGTGATTTTGGAATTTTTTTTTGTTTTTTTTTTTTTCATTTATTTATTTTTATTCTTAAGTGTGTCGGCCGGCGATTATGAATCATTTTAGATATTTTTTATAGCTTTTGCTATAGGGGATAATTGTTTGGTTCGACAGCCAGTTGGTGTAACATAAAGATACACATTTCAGATGACCATCGAACTTGTGTCTCGATCTAGAATTGTTCAAATAATTTATCTCTAAATAGGACATACCACTTTTGTTGCAGCTAAAATGCATTTAGATTTTAGAGAATCGATTGATGGTTTCGGAACATTAAGTTAATTGAAAAATTTTATTGAAAAAAGAACGGACAATTTAACCTCGGGAAGGTTTATGTTGTCTTGAATAAGTGATTTTAATTATCTTGGACCGCCTACATAAATGTGCATTTTCTGTACAATAATTCGCTTGGCTTTGTGGAGCCCATATTTTAAGTCAGATTTCACAGGAGCTAGTTGTAAATACCTCTAACCATTTTAAATATTCATGACCAACCATTATAAATATCTGCTGCAAATGAAAGAAGGAACAAGGCAGCCCCGACCTTGAATTCGAATCTTCTGTATTGATGGGATTTAGAAGATGTGTTTGTCCTTCCATTTCAGTTGAATGAAATATTTATGAACTTCTTTGGAACACTTTCAAAAGGTCCATAAATCCAACATTTTCTTATGGAGCCATCTGAATTCGGGACATGTACTCGCATTTTTACAGGACTTTAAGTAAACCTAAAATTGTTTTTTTTTTTTAATGTGGATATGAGAATGACGAGTCAAAATCAGGGCTTTAGAAAGTAAATGTACTTCCGGTAAATTCGCGTAAGTGACAAAATGGAGGGGAACCGCGGTTGGTTAAGCAAATGCAGTTCAATTAAATCCAATGTCGGTTCACAGGTTCGATTCCTAGAGCAAGTCATGAACTTTTATAAAGATAGCCTACGCGATTCAAGAATTTAGATTACTATCACCTGCGGGCCTATTATTTTATTTATAAAGTAGTTGAGTACAAAAATCACTTGTTCTTATTTTTGTGATGAACTCTAACTGCACGTGGGTCTTGCCTTTTCATCAGTCTTTTACTTAATGTGATTAAAATTCGAAATCTCGTAACGCAGGTGTTTCCCTATTATTCATGCTATTGACAACGCTTAATTTACTTATCGCTTTTTTCCTTAGAAGTTCGAACTTTATATTTTTTTTTAAATTTAATCAATCAAGGTTGATAAAAGTCTTACCCCTATTTTTTTTACTAGAAAGCTTGTTGTGTACACCTAAAAGCAGTGCACTCAGGGCCATTAATAAAGTAGGAAAACTCTTCTTTCTGGTTCGGTAAAGTAGAGCAATAACTTAGGTCGTCAATTTCACAATTTGAAGCAGCCCAAAAAATCATACGTGTTTATTTTATAACACAAACAAAAATGTGAATCGTTGTGTTGTTCTTCTCGTACCAAGTTCTATTTAATTAACCAATACAAAATACATAAATCCTAACCTAAAATCTTAATTAAAAAAGCAGGTCTACGAAAAAGTGAAAGGAAATGCTCATTAAATGACAGATAAGTGACAGCCAACCAAACCAATATGCTAACGTTCCCCTTTTGTAAATTAAGAATCGCTTACTTTGCGTTTTGCACAAGACAACCATTCAGTTCCACCCTAACCGCCTATTTTGACATACACCTTTACAAGACATAAAAAAAAATTAAAGTTCCTAGCAACCAAAAGATAAGAATCATTCAGCGATTTAGACATTCGTCTTTATGTGGGTGGGGGAGGAGGATGGGAAGATGCATGGGCACGTGGCATGAGAATGAATTTCCTGTTACCACCATAAGCACTTTGCAAGGAAATTGCTATGTTTTGTTTGGAAAGATATCTTTTATTTTTGTGCCTCTCGAGGCTACAAGTACACAGCATTGTGAATGTGATACCCAATGCCACCCCCTTCATCGTTAAACACCTGAAAATGTTGTTCATCTCAGTTGAATATGCAAAAGAAAAGGCAGAAGTAAAAAAGATAGCGTCACTACAAATCCATCGATGACATGATTTCGCCCCAGGAACTATGTATGTATCCTCATACAATATTCAAATTGCATACTGTTTATCTATCAATTCAAGCCAACACCTTTAAATAAAGCCCACACCAGGGGTGAACTGCAAGCAGACAACGTCTCAAAAACTCCTGCCAAAGGGAAACAAAGACAACCCCACAGCCGACAAATGATGATGGCATGGGTTATGTGACTGCGAAGCATTTTATAAACGCAAAACAGGTCGCGAGTTTATCTTAGAGAAAAATTCAATTTCCTTCGGAAAAATGTGAAAGGAATTGAAGGAACTCAAGAAGTACAACATCAGTCTAAGGCTGTTCAAATCTTCGCAATCAACATAAAAGAACGCAGTTTTTTATTCGAAATGTCATAAAGTTGTTTTCTTCAAAACGAAAATAGCAAAAAAAGAAGAAGAAGAAAGTCTCTCCTGAAGGGGTAGGGTTCGGTAAATTGTAATATCCAATATGAAAACGGACAATAGACTGTTGGATCTGGATCTTGGTTCCATCCATTAGGGGCAACAAAAAATAAGCTGCAGGAAGAAGCGGCGCGGCGGAGAAAACTGAGGAAACCTTTCAAAAACCTTCCAACAATGAATGGCGCTTAACTGAGATAAAATAAGTATTCATAAATCGGCTGCCAACGGGGTATGCGGGGAGACAAGGCGGAAGGAAATCGATAAACTCAATAAGAAATCCTTCAATTGGACGTATTATCCATATCCATCCATTTCCATATACACACTCGTACTCGTAGTCCTTGCGAACGTGAATCCATTGGAACGTGACAAATTCTCTAAGTAATTGGTTTTGTGTCAACGTGAGTGCAGTATTGTTTAAAACTTACAAACTGCCAGTCATAAAATAAACAATTCTTATTCACCAAACTTAATGACAAGAATCGTTTGCCTATTATTGCCATTATACAAAACTATAGCGTTTGGTTTGGGGGGTGGGAGGGTGGTGTCCCACAAATGCTTAACTTTAAAATTGACATTTAACTGACATTGGCGCCACTATAAATCGCATCGCAAAGGAACATTTTCTCAGCCGTTGTGGTCTTAGAATGGGAATGGAATAATGAAACATGAGCTTCAACTGCCTACTAGCACGAACCACAAACTCTATTGCCATTTCAAAGGATTCCATGAACATCCTTTTTAAGTATGCTCGCGTGACTTGTGCAAATGTCAACAAAATATTCTAGCAACTCATTACTAAGAAACGAAACAGGAGAGAAAAAAAAATTGTTGAAGAAAATGAAACGAAGGAAACCAAAAGAAAGTGCAAAGCAACACTTATTGAATTGTTTACTTTGGTGATGGAATAATACGCGATGTACTACGATGAAAATGTTTGTTAAAAACAATCAGGAGTTAAATTTATTTGTTATTTTTTTTAAATGAATTTCCCATTCTCCTCGGTGAAAAATGGAACCAATATTTTGGTCCTAATTTCAGTAAAAGCTTCATCAAAACTAGTGCAACCGTTTTGGGGCTTACAGGAGCCAACAGGACAAACACGATTATTTGGATTGTATTTTAAAAAAAGCTAAGAGGGCAAATATGCATGGCAGTATTTTATTTGGTTTATTTCAATGGAATAAAAAGATCGAGAAATTAGTATTTTGTCTGCTCTTTTTGGAACAAAGTGTTTTTCGTGTTTTAATGCAATTTTTAATATTTTTCTTTACCCAAATTATTATACTGATTAAATTACTAAATTAGACAAGAATTATTTGAGATAAGGACATTTTTTATATCTTTGTTTTTCTTGTTTTTGGATTCCAAATATTTTTTTAAATTTGGATATTTATTGTACGATTAACCATGCACGTTGCGAAATTTTGATGTTTTTTGAAGACATCTTGCTATGCGTCTGGTATTCACTTGATGTGCAATTGGACTCAAAAAAAAAGTAAAACTATCAAAAATGAAAAATTTGAATACAAATTTGATCTACGGTGAGGACCCGAAAGCTGCTCTCACCTCTCTGGACATACATGATTATTTTGAGCGCCTTAATTTGAAGACATTGCTTTTCGATGCAAATAATTTAAAGTAATAACTTTTTTAATTATTAAAGTTGGAGTACAACAATAATAAAATATGGGAACATAAATATGGGAACATAATAAAATTTAAGAAACGACCTAAATTTTAATTTGTTTTTATATATATTCAAAATTTTCTTTCGATTAAATCTACCTTAAAAATAAAGTACCCACATTTGTCTCTGGCTTAACCTAAACTATTTAAACCAACCGGGCTGTGCAATAAGTGAGGTTTGTGCTCTTAGGGAGCTAACCCTACATACCATATAGGCCTTATCAAGTTATTCACTAAGCCCATCGTTGTACAGCATTTCATGCTTGTAAAATATAGATACTGATCTAGCTAGACTACTATGGTTCATTTCAAATCACTGTGGACAAGATCTGCGCATGTTTTTACATTTCCCGTGAACCTTTCCATTGAAGCTCAGTCCATTACGAAAGTCAATCCACACTTAAATGCAAAAAGAGCCTTTTCGACAAAACCTTTGATCCAACACCATATGAATTTATAAGCCGAGATCCCTTTTCAGCAGCTTTTTAAATCGTTTCATTCTTCTTCCCTTCCTCATGTTTGAACGCTTAGAATATGGAATTAGTATTAACACATATCATTGTACCCACGTTAGCGGTAGCAAGTTTCTTATTTGATGGATAAACCTTTTTTGTTTGATTCTTCGTGAATCCGTTGCTGTTCAAAATTTTTAAAAGGTATATAGGCCTTCTTTATTTTTTATTTTTTAGAACTCATCAAGGATATTTTTTCTCAGCGCTCTCAACGAAACGAATTTGGTGGAACGAGTAGATTATTTTTTTGATGAATTCAAAATAAAAGTTGTCCTTAATGCGTATGCGGAATTTAAAGTCAGTTTCGTTCTTTTTGAATAGTTTCCAAATCGAACTTCTTAGATCTCTAAGAAATTCTGCTGTTTTACTTATTGGTACTCTCCTCTTGCTGCAGTGTCTTCGTTATTTTTTTAAGTAATCCAACTGGTCTTTATATTTTTTAAGAATAAGTAAACGCGAAAATAAAGGATAAGGAATTTTCCGAGCTTAAAAGTTCGTGTTAGAAAAGATCGAAAGGATAAAATATGAAAAGAACACGGAGCAAGTTCATTCGTATTGTAGTGGGATTTGGTTGTTGTCAGGCGTCAATACTGCGCATGAATTCACGTCGATGTCCTTGGATTAATACTTTGTTTAAATATGAACTTTAGTGAGCTAAAAAGACGTTGTGTCTTTGTGTCTTCCTGATGACTGCCTAGACAATTCAAGCTTTCCTCCAATGAAACAATCTAAAGTACATAATATCTAAAAACTAAAATATTCATTTGACACTTGATTTATATCAATCAGAGATTAGCTCCGTTAAATAAATGACTTTAAAGCCAATGCCCAACATCTGAAAAGACTTAGACACATCAAACATCTAACAATAAGGCAGCCAATCAATCAAAAGTAATCATCAAGATGCGATCACTTAGCAGGAATTAAAAACTCAAAAGTCCTCTCAGCTCAGCTCAGCTCATAGGCGACCTTCGAATGAATTCAAAGAATCCGAGAGCTAAGAAAATTGAATCTATTCAGTAATAGTGACTTGCGAGCCCTATAAGGCTGATAAATGAATTCACTTCGAATTAAAGGCATTTATCCGACCATTTCCATTCTTCTAAGGGGATTAAAGTTAGCCTTCAGAAATGGGAAATCATTTATTCAAAACCGAGGCTACCAATGTAAATCACGACTGCTGCTGCTTTTGTCCACCTCCATCACATCCAACCCCCTCCCATTCACCACTTTTATTCAATTATCAACAGTCCATCCATTAAGCAGATTTATTTCGTTAATTCCATTTTGCTTTTGGACGAGTATGCAGAATAAAAAAAAAACAAAATAGACCAACAATAAGAAGAAGAAAAAGAAGAGAGACACTAAGGCAAATAAATATATAGTATATAAGACTATGTATGGTTCGCTTTTGATTCATTACGATTTCAATAAAAATATCTGTGTTTGTACTTCCTCCTTTTCGTCTCCCGGATTGGTTGTTCTATCCAATTAAGGGACTTTTCCCGAATTGCCCCATTCATTGAAGCATGAAAAGGTGCATGAAACCGACCAACAAGCTTTTTTTTTATTTTTATATATTCTTTTTTTCTAAGCCTTTCTCGTTCTTGTTCCTGTTATTCTTTTGTCCCTCCGGAACGGAACGGAGCGGAGGTTCGTTATGCTAAAACCATTTTAGTCCAATCATAAGTAATTAGTCCAAACTGAGTTAATAAAACCCGGGTCCCGGAATTTCTTATTCCGCATTTTGCCAGCAGAATGATTTCAATATACAAGTTTATCCCTTTTTTTTTTTTGAACATCCTCGATGAAGAAATTCAAAATCCAGCGAAAGGAGTTGGAGGTACTCTAGCGTCAGCCAGCGGTGAAGCATTCGCTACAGCCTCCAACTTGGTAAAATGTTCTTCAAATGTCCTTCTTTATCCACAATTAGGGGGCAGAGATGTTTTTTATTTTTTTTTATTTTATCCTCTTTCTTTTTGGAGTAATCTGTTTTACAAAAATGTACGAGTAGTAGGGTTGCATATGGAAGTGAGTGGTAGATTGTAGTACGACGACAACGAATGGTTAAATAATGGAAGAAAAACAGAAAATTAAGGGTGAAGGTGCTAAGCGCAATTTAAAGAATACCACCGGGTTGCATCTTTTGTGTGGTGGCCATTAACAACATGTCTTGAGCATGTTCCTACAGCGCACTCGTTGCGTTGTGCTGGGCTTGAGTTATGTGAGACGTAAAATTTAGTCGGAGGAAACATTAAGCATGTAATTACCATAAAAAGGAGTTTTACGACGGCTATATATGATGGAGCGGTTATACTTTCATCCAAGCTCATCCGGTTGATTGTGGTGGATTGTTGTACCAGCATGGCGAGTTAAGGAGGAGTTGTTTTATTTTACGTGTTTAAAAAAAAACAAAACTATAACGAGACAGGAACATGAAGTCAGGCGTTGACGAATTTAACAGGTGACATATTCATGTACAAAAATAACCTAGTGCAATATTTTTTGCGCGAAATTCAAATTTCGAATTCGCTCCAGTCCCAATTGGGATTAAATAAATAGCGCTATCACTGGAGTGACTGACCTGCGATAGTAGTTTGACTTAGTGAGTGGTCCTCTTATAGTTATTACTATATCAGCATATCATGCTTGTTTGTGTACTTGATTTGTCATTGGATCTTCTATGAAAATACACAAATGAAGTACTGCGAACTAAGCGAATGCAAATAAGTCGATTTAAAATTCTCTGTTCGGACTCAATTGATGGAACAATTGAAACCAAAATTACGTCTGAGTTTCATACCGCTATACAAAATTTCCATTCGTCATCTATAAGGGAAGTCACAATCCCTTGAGTTCGACTATATTATAAAAAACATAGTGTCGGTGCAAGCTCAGAAACATTAATTCGGCACCAATGCATTTTTTTATAAAAGGTTTGAACTTCATTTTTTTATAAAGATGGATCGACAACAGTGGCTTTTTGGGTTCAAAAGACCCAAAATTGTTTTTTTTTTTTATGAACAAATGCCTCCTCGAAAATTGGGTCAGGCAGGTTCCAATTAGTTAAAGCTTTTTATGATCCTTACAACAATTCGGATTCTTGGTTTCGGCGATTTACTGTTTTTATAAATTTATCTTCACTTTGGCATTCAGATGTATTCGTACGAAACCAGTGAACATTCTTTGATCTTCGTTATTGAGATCTGTAACTCGATCCCCTAGCTTCCCCCAATGTGGGTTGAAAAGGCTTTTTATTCACGTTTGGCCTTTGGTTCAGTAGTCGGCAAGAGTTTAATCTTCCCAACTTATAATATATGAGTGAAAGTCACTCAACAGCGGAATTGAATAAAACGTTTCCGGGAAGAAAAGAAGCTCATCACTCGCACTTTTAATTTGTCTGAGTATCTCAGGAAATTCGCGATCTGTTTGTAATTGTAACGGGTCCGCCATCTAACATGACGCCATGCAAAGTCCAATTGGTTCAGGAGTTGAAGCCAACTGACCATCCAATGCGTTTTCGCTTCGCTAAGATGGCCTACGATCGACTTACAGAAGATGCCGCTTTTGCCAAAAAAAATCATCTTTTCAGATGAAGCTAAATTGTCGCATTTGGGGCACAGAAAACCCGCACGCATACATTGAAAAGCCGATGCACCCAAAACGAGTCACTGTTTGGTGCGGATTTTGGTCCAGAGGCATAATTGGACCATTTTTCTTCGAAAATGAGCAAGGAGTGGCCGTTACAGTCAATGGCGATCGTTATCGGGCCATGTTGAACGAATTTTTGTTCACAAAAATTGAAGAGGAGGATATTGGCAACATTTGGTTTCAACAGGACGACGCTACGTGCCACACAGCCGAAGCTACACTCGATGTTTTGCGCCCTGTTTTTGAAGATCGCATTATCAGCCGCAGAGCTGATGTCGTTTGGCCACCTCGGAGCTGTGATTTGACACCGTTGGACTATTATTTGTGGGGTGCCCTCAAAGATAAGTGTTACGCCGACAAGCCAGAGACAATTGACGCTTTAAAGGACAATATTCGTGAAGCCATTGGTGAAATACAGCTGCACACAATGCAATGTGCTGCATGGCCAGCCGAGGCAGCCATTCGAATGAAATTATTTTCCATTATTAACCGGAAGGATCGTACTTTCAAATAAAAAAAGAAATTTGAGAAAATATTCAGCAGTATTTTTTTATATCATTTTCAAAAAAAAAGTTATTTTGCGGACCCTTTATCATCGGGATTCTTTGAGATCTTTTTGAAAAAATAATTATTTCATTTGTAAACGGTATTGGAAGAGCTACTACAGTAATGGTTAAATCTGTGGTTTGTGTAGTCATTTTATTGAAGTCAGTGGGTCATGTTTTCTTTTATTCCCCCACACTTCCTGGTTAGTCCGAAAGCAAATAAAGCGTACAATTTTGTACACATTGCTCGTTAAGTTTGATCAAGTTGATCAGGGGCCCTTATCGTTGTCTAAGATGATTCAAATGTATACCTTCTTAAGGATTAATCATCCCATTCCTCATGTTTGACGAAGAATTCTGCCCTACATGCAAGATGAAAGACTGCAATTGGGTGAATTATTGCATAAGTCAAGAAAAAATATAACAAACCCGGAAGGGGACTTTACCCTGCATAGAAAATTGAAGCCTTTACTTGCCAATGACCTTTTCAATTTCAGTTTAAAAAAAGAAGAATTCACAAGAAACTTAAATTTTGCTGCACGGGTGCATATATGACATCAAGAATACAGAACACATTAAGGGTCTCTTTTCTTTTCGTACATGCACACTTTACGTAGAAAGTTTTGCAAAGAGTAACTTCCACCTTCTTTTTCGTCTCATTTATTATAAAATCGATGAAGGGTGGGTTCCACTTTTTCACTCGTACTCTGTAATGAATAAAATATTATTTGTCACTATGTGTAGTTCCAAGAACTCATTAAAGGCAGCTTCTTATTGCCAGTCTGTAATTATTTGTGTCTAAGTACACCTATTTACTGTGTACCTCTTTAATGAACGCTGATGACTACTCGTCGTACACGTACACGTTCATACATTGAGTGCAACTTTCGTGAATATTGATGGTGAAAAACTAAAAGATAAAAATACAATCAAAGCAAACTTACATCTCATCGAAAAGACGCGATGGAACGACGACGACGATGACGACGACCTGCACAGGACGGGCAGTAGTAAACGATGTTGCGGAAAGGGCCATCAAAGAAAAATGGAGCAGCCAGCTCTCATCAAAAATTAATCAGTGGGGCAGTGCTACGAATAGATACAAATACAGTTGTATGTCATTGCAGCATCCGCCGACACCGACACTGTACCTTCTGCCATCAGCAACTCGATCCTTTGATGTTGTTGCACTCCCCGCGTGCAGTCAACGCTCCGAACAGAGGGAATCTCTATCGGCTATTCACTTTTGGATTGGAGCAGAAGACGCACGTCCCTCGTCATGATTCATTTACAGTTTAAATTAATAATATCTCCTATGCCCCTTATGCAATAATGGCCAAGCCATGGCAACTCGTATACCCGTCCGCCACCAACGCTATTCATTCAGAGCACCAGATACGAGTTGCATCTTTGATGAACGTCCATCGATGAGGCACGAGGTGAAGTAGCAGCGTTCAATGATTATTAAGTATGTACAAAACAGTCTCGGTCTCTCCAGATTAATTTGAGTGGGGTTTTTTTTTTTACTTCCATTCAACGAAGAACGCTAGAGGCTTCGAACAGTGGTGACCGGTACGCCTACGGTTCGGAACCAGGTCTCTTCTTCCGTAAGCCTCAGGGGAGATTAAAATACGTTATGTGAGGCGTTATGTATATTTAGATTGATTTTTTCCTAGTTTGCAAAACATGACTAAATTGTTTTTATTTTTCTCTCTCTCTTTGCAGCAATTTTTTTAGGTCACTTCACTAAAGACGTCCGAAAACTAATTTTTCTTCGTCCACGTAAATACCATGAACGGCGGACAAGGACGGCTTGCTGATGTGTTCAATGCTCTTAGCAGTTAACCCATTGAATTAAAAACATAAACGAGGAGAAGCAGGCAAAAAAAAGGAAGTCAGTAATAAAACGGGCCAACACCACCACGAGAGTGTGGGATTTGCTGGCCTAGTTGCAGGTTTTGTGATCAATAAAAAAAAAAAAAAAACCTCTGACAGGCACAGGGAGTGAAAGGACACTCGCAACCATTTCCGAAGTGATAACAAACAGGAAGCTATGGTTATGCTGCTGGTGGACGCATTATAGACAGAAACTTGATTTTTTTTCTTTTGCAACGGGAACGAGAAAATGCTACCAACAAATTCGACAACGGCACAAGCTAAAACAACAAAAGCATTCGGCCCGTTGACGTTAGCCATAAGAAATCTGTGTAGTGAAAATTTTCACAATCAAATTGGCGGCGACGTCCAATGGACGCGGCGGACCAAACCCAGAGGTACGAGCAGTGGAAATTGTTTTGTCTCGACGGCGACGCTGTTGCTAGCATGCGCCGGTGTTGTCCTGCAAATGGGACTGGCGGGGGCCTTGGATATTGGTAAGGATGAGTTCCACTAGAATTACCTTGTTTGAATGTTGAATTTCTTTTGTTTTAGTTATTTATGCTGTTGCCATGTTCTATTGCGTGACTACATGAGAACACAGTGGGGACCTCGAAGTCCTCGAAGTCACGCCAACTCGGCCTTGTACTGTTTTTTTTTTTTTTTAAGTTGAATTGCGTATGTAATTAATTTGATTTTCGAGCTTGATTGCATTTAATGTATTTAAAAGCGAAAAAAAAACAGAAATCACTTCCTGAGCTTTGGGTATTAATCAAATTTTAGAAGAGTAGGATACACACCCCTTAAAGGATTTGAGCTACGCCCTACTGGGAGTTTCAAGGGCAACAATTGCAGCAGCTGGTCGTAGAAGTAATTGCAGATAATCTCCTCGGAGATAAAGCTGTTACACGCTATTTTGCTATTAAGCTGCACGCCTCAGAAACACGTGAATAAATCCCATTTCATATTCACAAGCTGTTCCACTTTATTCAATAATTAAAATGTATTTCACAGTTTAATAATTGGCATGCATTATAGTCAAAACAATATTGTTAATAGCATTGTTGCAATAAATAAATGCAGCGTGCAACATAGTCGACGTGAGAGAAGACTTATTTCCTCACCAAACAGAACCGTGTTTTCTTCAATTCCGCGAAATCATGGCGGTCGTTTTTCCCTTTTTCAAGTTGTCAATCAGAATAACATCTTTTGAAAAAAAACGATGGTCATCATTCCGGGCGATATGACGCGGTTCACTTCCTTTTTGGAAAAAAATTCAACTTGTGAAATTCACTGTTTCGAAAGCTTATAGCTCTCTGGTGCGAAATGATGAAACCTTTTTCATCAACAGTGACAGAACGATGCATAAAGTTCACTTTAACTGCTTGTTGTCTTGGGACGACACCCCACACTTTACGCAGTTGGGACTGCTTTTTGGCATCGCAGTCAGTCATGTGCTATCGTGGGCTATTAAAAAGAGCGTTATTAAAGGAACTTTGTCTCCGTATACCGCATCGAATAGCTCTTTTATTTCGCTACACTTTACAAATGCGCGAACCGAATCATTGAACGAAACTGGCCTTTTACAATCTTTCAATATCACCAGTTTTCAAACAACACTCATAAGCACAACCGCAAAATGTAAAAAAAAATCAATCCAGAATAGGACAAACAATCATATTTAGTATTTCCTGATCACCTCGAAGTTAACCCTTATTTTTATCGAAATATTGTGGTAAGCCATCAAGCCCGAATTTGGTTTTACGACTCATTAAAAAACAAAATTTCCATCTTGGGCTGAATGCAAATCGAAAAAAGCTATCGAGACTCATTTACACCCTCAAAAGTGTACATATTACTACATATTTTGTAAGGTTCCGTAATCAAACTGTGCCAACAGAACAGGTTCCAAAACCGAAATAGGAAATTTTTCACAGAACTATAAAATGAAGAAAATACTCAAAATATAAGGAGGTATTTTAAAAACCCCAACTAAATTTTTAGGCTATGAAAAAATGTAAAACTAAAAAAAAAATATATGGTATTGCATATTGGATTGTTGTACGGAACCCTTCGTGTGCGTGTCACGATACATTTTTTTTTTTAAATACGAACTGCAAGATCTGTAGGATAAGATATACTCACATAATGAACTATTCTTTTCAATAAGTAAATATTTTCGATTCAAACTCAATTCCTGAATCTCTCCTTAGAAACAAAAAAAAAACTCCCTTAAATACGTGGGTTTGAATAGTTAAGTCATTCGTTTTCTGGAACATGTTTACTTAAAGAAAATGTAAAAAAATATTCTACCCGGGTTTGATAAGCTGTACCGCTGTACATGACATCAAAGTTGAAACGCATGCCAACCTGCCACGGTCAGTTACCTGGAATTTATTCTTTTATCCACAAGTAGTCATCCTTGTTAGCTATTCAACCGAAATTCAGGAAAACGGAAACAGTTAATTTACCTGGAAATTCCCTCATACCATACAATGAACATATTCATATATATCCATCAATCCCCCATGGGGGATTCTCGTAACCATTTCCAATTAGCGTTCATGCTGAAAATCTCACATCGCATCCAGCAACAGACAAAAATTCTCAAACATACAAAATTTGTTCTCCTTTTCATTTTCAGCAACATGCAAAAATCCCCTTGGCATGGAATCCGGAGCCATAGCCGATTTTCAAATCACAGCCAGTTCAGCACATGACATGGGCAACGTAGGCCCCCAGCATGCAAGGTAAGTCCCATAGCGTGGTTGTCAGTTTTTATTTTTCTTTTTTAAAGGACACTCCCCCATACTTTTGACACTCTTTTCGCTCCTATCAACAACTATCCGAAAACCGCATGGAATTTTCATTGTCTCCGCACGATATGACATTCGATGATTTTTATTATTAAAATGCAGGACATACTTTTAAAAGAACGGTAAAAGAATTTCATGTCCAAAGGATCGAACTTTTCGTTCGGATTTGTATCCGAAAGAAGGAATGATGATATAATGGAATGTGGATGATAAAATTTCTCACTTTTCAGAATGAAATCAATTTCGAATTAACTGGAGAGATATTTTTGTTTTCGCCTCGTCTGTAAAATTTATGTAGGTATCCTTCGTATCGAAGGGGGTCCTTCCGTACGTACAGTTAATCGAATTGACTAAATCTCTTTTCGTTTTGACTGCATTCTTTTGTTTTCAGGCATGAAAAAAAACACACAAAATACTTTGCTCAGTTTAAAAATTTGATGAGAACTCTTGTTGTTGAACCATCGAAGGAGGCTATCCAGCTCAGCTCGGGGGATATTCCAAGAGGATCACATCAAAAATTACTTTGTAACAGATACAATTTTGCTTGTGATTTTTGTTTATGTTTATTCCTTTTTTTGTGCTTTTACTTCATCCGATGGAGGCATTCATTATTCATGGATATGGTCTTTTCATGTGCTGGGTAGGTAATACAGCGCCCCACTTCACCTCGGTCGGTGTTCATCGGTTTTTTTTTTGAATATGTACTACGCTAACGCTACGCCTGAGGCATATTAATTATGCCAATTCGTTCCCCGAAAAAACAAAAGCAACTGACAAAACAGCAAACAAAATCTCATCGACCGCTCTCTGATCCTGGCCCCCGGTCGCCCCAATGGACCAGAGACGAATTATACCCACACACACAATGAAAATAACAGCAAAAAAAAAAAATTATAAACATTACAATTCACTTATTTACTACACAATCTCGTGCCTCATCAAAATCAATATCCTTGGTCCTTAGTAGCGCGCATGACAACAAAGTTATACCTTCGTCTGAAGACGATGACGATGACGACGACAGCAAACGATGAACGACGGCTTCCCACATCATGCCTCCATTATTTTTGTGACCCGTACAGGTATGCTATTCAGAGGAGGGCGGGAGAAACATGTTACCCGCTGCCACTGCCACTGCCACTGCCACCACCACCATCGCCAACAGTGAAGTCAATCTCCTGTTACAGCCCTTCTGTTATAACAGCCCTCATGCTCCTGCCCCAACTCTTGCCTCAGCTCCAGGTCCTGTTCCTTTGCTGTGTGTGATCTCCTGCCGGGCTCATTCGAAATTCTTTGAAATTTTTACGACGAAAAAGCTTTTATCCGCCAACATTGCCTTTTTTATGCCAAAGTTAATATTTCTATAAGTGTATGTGTTGGGGAATTATAGTTGTGTAGCCGTATGTGTATGGGGTTAATTGTAATGTGTATTCAAATAATTATGGCCATAAAAGTGTTGTGACCTTATTTGGCATTGCCATCCACCTGTGTTAGCAGAATAAATACATACTCGTATTGGTATGGACGTGAGTATCCCTTTTGCTCCTGTGGCGCATATGACTAGAGAATGTTCACCGCAACAATGATTCCATCGAACGAAAACTAATATGCGAAGCCGTACGAGGATAGTAAATTTTCGTTTCCTACAGACAGGAGCTGCTGCTGTCCTGCTGATTCATAATGTGAAAGTGGCGAAATATGACAAGAATATTATGACGGTTTCAATTTGCACAATTTATAGGCCGACATTGGCATTGTTAAAGTTCAGAACCACGATAATTGACGAGGATAATTTACGTTAAGATACCTGCAGACGTGTTATCGTTCTCAAACTCTTTTGATAGCTCTTTATGAAGTGTTATAGGATAAAGAGTCCCCTTAAAAAATATTAATAAATTCATGATGTCCATTCGGATTGTTACACGAGGTCCACCTACGTGGCGACCATTAGAACTTCCGGCAAGAGCGCTTAGGGGTTCATTAAATTAATATGAATGTACTTATGAAGTTGACTTGAACTTTATGATCGTAGATTTGTTGTTTCTGTGACAGATTTTTCGCACGTACTTCTACGTTGTACTTCAGATGAGCGGACTCAGTACATTTAGCATCAAAGATGTAATCAAGCTTCTTGTCGTTGGAAAAGCCGTTTGAAGCTTTTACTTTTTTTTTAAACTGAAACGCTAATGGCTATGTGTGTGATGCGTGTGCCAATAATACTCTCAGGGCGGTTTGAATCTCGAAATTCTTAAGGCAAAGTCCACTCTTCCACATCCACATCCATAAGACCAATAATAGGGCTAATAGGGCACGAAGATAGCCAACTTTTAATCTGTACTTAAAACTTGCAGGACACCAAAAATAATAGGGACACTCCTCCGCAGTCGCCATGCCAAATTGGTCGAATTACGCTCTGATATGTTGCCTCTCTACAGTAAGAACTGCTAAAAGAAGCATGTCCAGCTGGCTAAATAAAAATCTATCCGCTTAATGTTGCGTTGCCATTTGTAGACAGTATAGTCTTTTTTGTGCTTTTTTTACAAGAGATCTATGAGGAAGCGACATTTTTTTTTAATGCCAAAAACCCAAAAGCTAACAGGCATTCCGTCCTTCTGATGAAGGTCAGAATTATTTAAGCATTGGATTGTCTAATGTCCAATGGAGAGCAAGTCAAATCTTACTAGAAACTAACAAGAGTGGACATTTTTGGTCAATTGGCCAATAATTTCGCTGTTCCATTGAAAGGAAAGTAAGCTCGTAGCATATGCCAGCATCGTTGAGCTCCAGAATATGCATTTGGAATCACCTCAGATGATTATCATCGCCCCGAGTGATACGGTTTCAGCATTTGTGCTTTTTTAATTCTTCGAATAGACTGTTTAATATGGTTTGCTTATGCTTAACCCACTCAACTTGTAAAAGAGCCTCTAATACGTTGTCAAGGCTATCCTTTCTTAATTCTGTTCAATTGAAAATCCCGCATTTATGGATAGGATGTCCTGCTCTGAAGCCTTATTGGTTATCCGAGATTATATTTTTGTCCTAAAACCACGTAGTCGGTGCCGCGAATCGTGGAAATTGAGAATAAGGAAAATAGAGCTGTCAAAAAGTGCCAAAGAACATACACAGCGACTTGATGGAAATATTAGGGGACTCTGTTCTTCCATATTTCAACGTTGAACGCTAGGCCAAGGAGTTAAAGTTGGTAAGAACATCAACTTAAGGACGGCCACCCAAATCCCACTGAAAACATCGTGAAAAAATTCGAAGAAGTCGTGTCGGCAGATCGAAAAGTGACCATCACCTGAGGTCACAGGGAGAATGTTAACTGACGGGCAAAAAAAGAAACGACTCGAAATTTCGAGGGCGAATCTCAAAATGATCAGGAGAATTTGTTGTCAAGTTTTGTGACCATGGGCGAGTCCTGGATCCACTATTTTGATCCAGAATCCAAACAATAATCGATAACCTTTGAGCGTCCTACAACTTTTCTCGGTTCAAGCCAGAGAATTTTTTTTTGCTAAGGGTTTGAAAAAAATGTATCAACTTGTTAGGTGACAATGTTAAATAAATATAATTTTTAACGTTTAATCACCTTGATTTATATACATTTGGGCAGAATACAGTTAATTTTGTATACAATCGAGTTAGTATATGATGGCTCTTACTTCAGCCCACCCCCTTACTTTGCCATTCAAGTTAAAGACAAATTATTGGATCCTGTGTCCATTATTATACGACCTTCTTTTAGGATTGTATATAAGTTTTAAGCATTAAGTCGGACGGCTTATTTTTTATCAATTTAAAAATCCCATTTTTTGTCCTTTTATCAATGCTGAAATCAAGCATGCAACAATTATTCGTAAATCAGTGAAACCCTACCACTGTGTTGAGGTGCTCTAAAAATGTCAATTAGTAAGTATGCAGAAAGCATGGAATTCATCTCCTTAGTTTACGTTGGAGTGGCATAGATACATCGTTACACATTTATTCTGATGTCAAACCCATATTCTCACTTTTGTTTCGCTACGTTCCATTTGGTGTCCTAACAAGGACCATTAAGCCATGACATCTTTTTTGTGATCTTGCGCTCCTCGGGGAGCACCATTATGTCCCTCTTGAGTGTATTTACTCTTATTAAATTCGTTAAAACCAACGTTCATATATAGAAATACATTTATATTTAAGGATATTCACTCTAAAGGCATTCCATTTTCCTTAGTTTGTGACAGTTTGCTGGGTTTTTCGCAAAGGCGAATAAAAAGGACGCAGGGAAAAAAGTTAAACCCCCAACCACTATAAATTTATTCCTCCAATAGAGAAAATATGACCCAGTTCTTCTTTATCATAATATCCTCGGGGTCCCATTCAAGAACGAAAAGGATTAAACCACATGCATGCATATGTGTGACATCCAGTGTGACGCACTTCAGAAGCTCCAACGCTCCGGCGCTACTATATCCATTCGTATTGCAACAGGAACTGCAAGTGCAACTCTGTATCTCTCTATCTGAAAGATTGTATTTATGTCATGAGTTTTCGAAATTTGCATTTATTCCTTCGAACGAAAAACTATTTTACGCGTCAATGTATCTCTTTGTTTTCGTTGGAATCCTTGGAGCTTTCCACTGCACCATTGCATGCAATTTGCATGTTATAATCCCTTTCTTCAATCCCATTCCCATTCCCATTCATTCCAATCACACTCGGTCCCTCCGCTGGCTATAAACAGCACAGCAACAATTAACGCGCAGCAAACAACACTCCTTAAAAATGTCTATTACTATCATTTGCAGACTGAAAATCGATAATAATGGCGGAGCATGGTGTCCAAAGCACATGGTTTCGCGCGGCCTTAAGGAGTATCTGCAAATCGATCTTCTTCAAGTTCACGTGATTACGGCAATTCGCACCCAGGGACGTTTTGGCAAAGGTCAAGGACAGGAGTACACAGAAGCATATGTGCTAGAATACTGGCGTCCCGGATTCACGAAATGGATTCGATGGAAGAATATCCAAGGAAAGGAGGTAAGCGTCCGCCAAAGGGTGTGACTGTGTCCTTTTTATTTTTTGTTTGCTCCTTCACAGATTTTACCAGGCAACATCAATACGTACAGTGAAGTCGAGAATGTACTGCAGCCAATTATTTTTGCATCGAAAGTTCGTATCTATCCATACAGCCAGTACGATAGGACGGTGTGCCTAAGAGCTGAGGTTGTCGGATGCCCTTGGGAAGGTAAGTCGTCTCGTTCAAGTGAGATTAAAGTTTTTGATCCTCTCTTTAGCTTCAGAATGAAGATGATTCTTAAATTATTTTTGTATTTGATTTTCTCGGTTAGTCTAGAACTTTGGCATTATTTCCGAAGTGTGTGTCGATTCGTTTGGAATCTATGTCATTCAACTGATGACTATGAAAAAAATCATTTGGGGTAGGTCACTGAGTTGGCAGGTCAACAGATGGAAAGAACTTGGAAAAGTAGTTCACAATCATCAGAGTTCATTATGCGATTAAGCGGAATTTGTGCTAACTGAAACACAATCCCTTTCGTGCGATGTTTTATTTGTTGTTTGGAACTTTCTATGATTACTAGAAATTCTGCTGTGTGGTCCTTCAGGGTATTCATTGTATAAAAAGTTATTTAAAAGGTTTCAGAAGAGATACTCGAACTTTCTTTCTTTCCTTGAGGGTATGGGATTACCATGACTCGAAGCTATGACAAAAAGCTTAGTAATATTTGATATAGACAACAATTTTTTTAAGGAAACCGATGCACATCAAACAAACTCAAGGGACTTTATTTGAAATTTAATAGGGCTTCCGAACGAGAATTTGAACAATTTTCAGAATTGAAGAGTGATGTGAGTTGTTGTTGGTTGGTTGCCCATTATAATAACCGACAGTAACTTTTCTCACAACCAGTACTCTATACACCTTAAGAAGTTTTGTCTAAGTTCATTTTATCGTTAAAGTCGATCCGGATGTGATAATTAAAGGAGCTTCTGTGACAAATTATTCTTTATTGGTCAGTGCCAATAAGGTTTTTTTTTCTTGTTTAGTGATCGTAACGTTCCAATTCCGTATTCTTGTAATAATACCCAGAGTTGCTAAGCTTTTTCTGAGCCAAAGCACCGTTCCTAATATTTTCAGCGTTAATTTTGATACCTTGGGCACCAAAAAAAATCATTTTCCAGTTTCACAATAAAAAAAATATTTATTTAGCTTAAGTCGTAAATAAGTGTTACCAAGCCTTTGTGCGTCCAATTCTGACCTATGTATGCGAGTGCAGTGTGGTGGAATATAGTATAGAGTTTTCGAAAATAAGTGCTTGCGAGTTTACAGAAGCGCTCGTTCCGACTTCCGGCATCAGCAAAAAACTAGGTTTGCTTGACTAAAAATCCTTTCAACATCGCCATTAGAATGTGGCAAACAAAGCAGTTTCAAGGCAAGTTTGTAAATGTTTCCATAAGGATTTTAGAAGGCTTCAGCGTTGAAAAACAAATTGATGAAGCACTAAAAATAAAATGAAAGCACTAAAAGAATGCCCGAGCACTAAAATGACATTTTGGGCACTGAAATAATTTTTTGAGCACTGAAATTAACTCTGAAAGCACTAAATTGGCAACGTTGATAATACCAAACCTAAAGTTTTTTTGTTGATTCATTTTTAAGGGTGCAGTTGCACGTAATTTTGTGAAGAAGGTTGGCTCATTAATTATCGAATACACTCCCGTGTTTATTGCAGCGCGTTGCGTCCAAGCACGGGAACGCACCAAAGTGTCAGCAGAGTTTTGCATAAAGATCTCGGTTCATTCGTTTAGAAGATTTGGGTTTTTGAGTAGCTTGAAATTAATTTTATCAAACATTCGGAAGGCTTGCCCCTGCCAACTGACCATCCAAGCCTGCGATCGACTTTCATAAGATGCCGATTTTGCCAAAAAAAATCATCTTTTCAGATGAAGCTCATTTTGATCTTGGCGGGTATGTAAACAAGCAAAATTGTCGCATTTGGGGCACAGAAAACCCGCACGCATACATTGAAAAGCCGATGCACCCAAAACGAGTCACTGTTTGGTGCGGATTTTGGTTCAGAGGCATAATTGGGCCATTTTTCTTCGAAAATGAGCAATGAGTGGCCGTTACAGTCAATGGAGATCGTTATCGGGCCATGTTGAACGAATTTTTGTTGACGAAAATTGCAGAGGAGGATATTGGCAACTTTTGGTTTAAACAGGACGACGCTACGTGCCACACAGCCGAAGCTATACTCGATGTTTTGCGCCCTGTTTTTGAAGATCGCATTATCAGCCGCAGAGCTGATGTCGTTTGGCCACCTCGGAGCTGAGATTTGACACCGTTTGATTATTATTTGTGGGGTGCCCTCAAAGATAAGTGTTACGCCGACAAGCCAGAGACAATTGACGCTTTAAAGGACAATATTCGTGAAGCCATTGGTGAAATACAGCTGCACACAATCGATAATGTGCTTAAAAATTGGACCGATCGTGTAGGCTACTGCATGGCCAGCCGAGTCAGCCATTTGAATGAAATTATTTTCCATTATTAACAGGAAGGATTGCACTTTCAAATAAAAAAAGAAATTTGAGAAAATATTCAGCAGTTTATTTTTTTATAGCATTTTCAAAAAAAAAAATTATTTGGCGGACCCTTTATATCATAAAAATTCGCCAAAAGCTCGACTGCAACCTATCTTAAGAAGAATAAGCTAACAGATGACTCTTTATAGCAATCGTACTTCTGAGACTCTTACAAATAAAGTTTTTTTTAAGGAATTTAAAAACTATCTAAGGTAGCCACAAATTCTTGCAACTCTGTCATTGTAACTGCCGCATCTGTGCTGAATAAGACAAATCGCCCCGACGAAGAATTTATACGGAATACCAAATGGCTAGACCCAACTTTTTCATACCTTAACTCGTTTAAATTTAAAGGTAAAACAAATTTTATTATTACATAAATCGCAATACCACATTCGACATACTATTTCCGATTCATATGACTTGTTTTACAATGTAGGTATTTCTTGTACAGATACATTGAATTTATTTACTTATAGCGCAGTGAAAGAACATCTGACAAAAGCATACAATGCCAGTACCGATCAAGTTTTTCCATTAAACAATGACTGCCTGACCAGCCCTTATATCCTGACCGTTCAGGTCATCCTTTGTCAAATTGAATTCATTTGACCGATAAAACTGCAAACAACAACAAACGTACTGCCCTTCCTTAGCCTGCATCCTTTGCATATAAAAACCTACTGGCTAATGCTTTGCCATGGATGCGACACATTTGTAATTGATACATTGCATTACAATTGTCGTATTTATCCTGGAAAATGACAGATGAATACCACTATTGTGCCGTGCTCAACCCTTTTGTGAATCAAATTCGAATGTGTGTACTTAATCCACAGTAAAGGGGACGTCGATTTACAATTTCAAGGGGTTAACATTGAAGCGTATCTGATGGATGGACGACATTCCCAAAAAAGAAAATATATTGTATGTATGAAGACTAGAACGAGCACTAAAGATCTTTAATCGGATTAAAAATTAACGGCGCAGAATGGAGCCCTCTTTTGAGCCGGCTCTTGTATCGTGTATATTCCCCGAAAACAATCACAAACATGCAACTGGAATGCGTAAGCTGGATATGTCACTCCATATATCCATATCATACCATACACAGGGAATACATTCACTCGGAGGTTTCCCCGAATCGCATTCGGGCAATATTGTTCAAGTCGTAGAGAGCGGCGTATGGTGGCTTTGGATTCCTGCATGAAATTGAGATCATGTCGTAATTCAAGGGAAGAATTTCAATTGTCTATTGTGATTGTGATTGTGATTGTGTACCTTTTAGGTTTGTGCGTTTATACACACGTCCCGCAGTACGGATAAGAGAGAGAGTACGTGGTTCAATTATTTATATGAAAAGCATACCCCCATCCCTCTTTGGTGTGGTTGAGATAAGGTACAGTAAAGGAAGGCGAAATATGTTTAGCAACATATTTTTTCATATTCCAGTTGATCAGGCCTTATTAGCTCCAATTCATTAGGAAGAACACTTCAGGGCGTGTTCTTTATTCGGAATGGATTAAAGTTGATTCGATTTTTGTTGCATTTTTTAGCTTCAAGATGAGAAAAGATAAGTCCTTTTTTTTGGACAAAATCGATTTTTAAGCTCTTGTCACGCTTGTCAAGTACAAAATTCTCATCTCATAATTATTATCATATTTTTACATGTTTTTACGAAGCTGAAGCTTGGAATATTAGATTCGCAAGGCACAACTTTTTTGTCTGCTCAGAAGTAATCAAATATATCATAACCAGAACCCAGAGTCAAGGGAAAACAAACTATTGCGAGCCGCAAAGTCACAGAGTGCAGTGCAGTCCGCAGCAGATTATATCATGCGGCAAAACTGGAGCAGTTGAGAGATTTGTATACCTTGAAACAAAAAATTGACGAATATACGATAGATTCGACTCATGCCCCACAGCTCTACTGGCCAATTTAGACTTGAATCGGTCATTACTATCGACAACTCTCCTGCAGGAATGAATCCATAAGGACTCTTGCCCGAGCTGCAAGAACGATGTAGAAATATGGGTATGCAAAGGTCACAAGAAGACATATTTTTCAACGTGGAAGCTTCTTCCAGAGACTAGAGGACCTCTTCAACGCTAATTTTAGTCAACTGCTGATATTCGTATTCATATCCAAATGGGACAATGAGGATCGGCGAACTCTTTTCGTCTCATATTTTCGGATATCTTCCAATGAGTGGTGTGAATAAAATCTGAGTGTGAGTGATTTCAGGACGTTTTTGAAGGGATTCTCTAAAAACAAAACAAACTATGAGGATTTTGGGCACTCCTCTCAGTTGCTAGTCGATCCTAGGAAACCAATAAAGGGCAACTTGGTTTAATTGTCCTATCATGTTTTCAAAAACTAATCTTTCACAAAAATGCTAATTTTTAGAAAAAAAAGTTCCATCAAGAGAGTTTACTTAGAGTGAACCCTTAGTTTTTCTCATACCACCCAATAGTTGCGAGATCAGTTGACAACCTTTGGAAACAGAGCCCTCAAAAACATACGACTCCGAAGGTCTTTTAGGATCTTTACTTTATCGATAACGGCATGAATATTGATTGTAAACGTGATCGTAGATCATAAACACCGTGGTAAGTGAAGATTTATCTAATCTTCGTTGGAAAGGAGCTTACTGGTTTGAGCTTACTGAAGAGACTTATTGGTTAAGTCGTAGGTCCCCTCCGGACTGTTATGATATAAGAAACAAAAGTCCTTACAGTGGATAGACAAACGAAAGACTTTCGAATTTGAATCATTCGCAGCAATAAAATAGCAGCATTTTCAGACTTCAGTCATGTAAAGGATGTGTTTGAAAAATGGGTTCGAAAATTTTAGTTCGAACACAATTCTATAAATCAAAGAAAAAAATATCAATATGATCCTGTTCAACGGATATTTTATCTTCGCAGATCCCTTGGAGATTTTTAAAACTTTTCAAACGTTAAAAATGAAGAAGAAATGATCATTATTCGAGTTTTTGGTATTCGAGTGAACATTTTATAAATACACAAATAAACTTATCCTCGAACGAAATCCTTCATTCCAGTCGAGAAACACCAAGCACCATGCACAGCATTCTCCATTCGAATAATTCAATAAGCACTGTTCCGGGGCAATCCTCAGAGAATTCCAGATTCAATCGACATTGACAACGAATGTGAACGAGGATGAGTTCATACACGTGTATCCATTTCTAATCTCCTTTACATTGAATATATAAACACATCTCTGTCGCTGACTGTAAGTAGAATTTAACAAACAAAATCTGCTCTTAAAAAATTCAATCCTTCACGTTGTGTCATTTCAATTAAAAAACTCGTCAACAATATGAAATTATAAATTCAAAGAAGAAACAGCTTTGCACGACGAACGTTGGAACACAATGAAAACCCCGTAGTGAAGGAGAACGAATCCTTTGACAAGTGGATCTCTGTCGTCACTCTCCCGATACGATACGTATACAATTTGTTTTATCTATGCGGGATAGCATACAGTATTGGAAAATTTTTCAAATTCCACGAAGGCTGATATTTTTCAATATTTCCTTTTTTTTGTTTGCCCTTTTGTTCTCATTTTTGATGACGCGAGCTGTTGACAAATTGACAAAGGACACAGCTTTGATCGCGGTGGTATGTATGTATGTATGTGCCTTCTTGGCAGGCTGAAATATGAGCGTACGATATTTTTCGAAAGTAAACATATTTTCGGAAATTCAATATTTTTTTTCGGAGAACGTACTCGTACTGGCGCAGATCCCTTTCCTTTGCCGTACTTCACTCATTTAATGCATTTATCGGAGACCTCTGCGATTTATTCTTCGGTGCGATTATCTTCGGGATGTATTTCCAAATTTGTATCTCCTTACTTTTTGTATGTTTTTTTCGAAAACGAAGGGCTTGAAAATGTTATGTTTTTGTTGCTGTTTTCATTTTCAGAAGGAATCGTCTGCTACAGTTTACCGAAGGGTGTCCAACGTGGTATGGAAATCGATTTATCCGATAAAACGTACGATGGCCATGAGGAGGGCGACAGATATGTGGATGGCTTGGGTCAGTTGGTCGACGGCCAAAAGGGTAAGGATAACTTTCGGACGGATATTCATGGATTTGGAAAGGGTAAGTTTGGAGAAAAGGGTCTTGTTTTGGATAAAGATTGTTTTCTATTCTTTTTTCTAATATTGGTTAAGATTTTAGCCGCAGGTTAGATTTATGTTTGGAAAAAAATTCTGATATTAGATGCCACAAATGTGGTGCGGCTTTTATGAATTGGGTAAACAATGGCCAATGGCTGGTAGCTTTCGAACTAAGTCTTTTGGTTCGTAAACGACTTCAAGGTTGTTATTTCTAATTATAGAATTCTATGGAAATGAAGATTAGGCAAAGCTCTTTGAGGTCATGTTGATTAAGCTTAAGTAACCCTTCATTCTTTGAATATTCCGGTTTTCGAATTTCAAAGATTGGGCGATGTCGAAGGCCAATGGAGTTGGCTTTGTTACGCTGATTTTTGTTACACAACTTAATTCGAAGTTGGCGCTTTTTTTTTTTGATAGTCTTCTTACCAATGAAAAAATTTAAATTACTGTCGCCTACTTGCGAACAATTTTTCACAAGAAATGGCAAAACCGGCTCGTTTTTGAAGGTCCCGAGAAAATTGGAAGTGAAAACGATTTATAGCATTTTTTTGGTTTCTTCATGAAATCGAAAAGTTTCATTTCACTATGCATTTAATCTTTTAAATTATGCTCAAAAAAGATTTGAAGATGGATGGGATGGAGATGGTGGTGGCTTCTTGCAAATTTCCCTATCCAGCGATGAGTGCCACCAGCAGTTGGACAAAATTAACCACCAAGAAACGTTCAAATCCAGATCTTGAGAAAAGGATAGGTGTAAACAATACGAAACCCCATCGTATCTTCAAAGTATTAGCCCGGTATTATGGCTCCCTTCTCTAGGTCATCTTCTTCAATAAAGCATTCCGAAATATGGATGCATTAACCATTTTTGGTGGCGTTTGCAATGCCAGCATTTTATCGGTAAAAGACTCTGTGGTGTTTCCGAACCTCGTTTTTGGTTTTTAATATTAAAAAATAAATCTTAGCCTTATTTTCGAAGATTTTTTGTTTTAATTAAAGTTTTGATTCATTTAGCGAATGCTCTTGTTTAAGTTTTAATTTTCTGTACTTATATTGTTTTATAGCATTTTAAAGATCATTTGGAAAATATTTAAAAAAATAATTTTAAAATCGATGAATGCCTATTTTCTTATCGATTCATTTCTTTATAGGATACGAATGGGTTGGCTGGAGGAATGATACTCCAGGGTTATTGGGGAAACCTGTTGAAATTGTTTTTGAATTTGATTCCGTTCGAAATTTTAGCGCAATCATTTTGCATACAAATAATATGTTTTCAAAAGATGTCCAGGTGAGTTACAACATACGAATATAGAAGTTTGTTTCTATTATATTTAAGTTTGTGTAAATCCGTGTTGTTAAAGTAGTCGTAAAAAAAGATATCATTTTTTTTCATCCATTAATTAAACATTTGTTTTTATCTTTTTTTGCAGGTTTTTGTCCATGCAAAAGTATTTTTTAGCATTGGTGGCCGTCATTTTACCGGCGAGCCAGTTCAATTTTCCTACATGCCCGACACGGTTTTGGATCATGCCAGAGATGTGACAATCAAATTACACCACCGAATCGGTCGTTATTTACAAGTGCATTTATACTTTGCCCTCCGATGGATAATGCTAAGTGAAATATCCTTCATATCAGGTTTGTTGGATTTTTAATATACATTTAT
Organism: Orthonevra nobilis; assembly: GCA_963555765.1. Lineage (NCBI taxonomy): Eukaryota > Metazoa > Arthropoda > Insecta > Diptera > Syrphidae > Orthonevra > Orthonevra nobilis. The sequence goes on along the minus strand of OY743226.1, from coordinate 81,965,587 downwards.
TTATCTTATTCATCTTCCCAACAACTAATTGGAATCGAGGTAGTTTGGTGGGAATTCTTCTTTTTTTATCGTGTCCCGAAGATGTAATTTTTACGGGACGACCGGTCAGAATCAATTTCGTATCACTTGAAACTGTACGGAATAATAGTCTGCGGTCCTGTGTTGTGTATTGACCCAATTTTTTAAATCGTTCAATTTCTTGTCTGAGATGCGTTTTTTAATCCTGAGTAATACGCCATCGAAATTCGATCTGCGGGGAGAAAATTATTCGTGATATAAAACAATTTCAATCCACAGAGTAATACGCGTTTTTAATATCGACTTATCTTCGTATGAAGCGCTTTCCCATGAAGTCTTAGACTTTCGGAAGTCGATGGTTGTTGGAGAAAAAATTCGCAAAAGGCATTGTGTTTCGCTTTGTCATTTCCGCACAATATTTCCTAATCACTCCAACTGTGACCTACTATCCTTCGAAAAGTATGAACGAATTGTGTCGTGAAAGAAAGTCCTCAAAAAAAATCTTAATCTTCCATTGAGATTTCGGACCTGAATCATAGCTCTTTTCCATTCTTGAAGGTCGCAACTTCCAACTGGTTTGACAAATTTTCACAGCTCGTCCTTTTAGAGGTCCTCCAAATTTGCTACAGGTTGTTTCTAACTGGCAAGATAACCCTAAGGAATAGTAAGAAATTTTGATCTTAGTTCTATGAAGAACCCAAAGTAGCATTGATTGCCTAGTATGAGTCTGACGATTGTGATATTTGCCCAAGGTGATGTTAGAGGGATCGATTTCTTGACAGCATTAATTTTATTTCAGCCTCATTGATTTAAATATCAACTCTTCTTTGATCGATTCGATGACTGCACGTTGGGTGCGAAAATGAACCTTTACACGAAAAAATCAAACGACAGCGCAACTGTTTGCCAAAATCAGGGCCAAGTCTGAATTAATTCAGAGGTCGTAAGTCTTCTTCTTCACTGCTTTCTTTTGTTCCTTCAGAAGAGCAATATTATTCAATCTTATCTTCAAAGAAGTACTCTTCGGGGCTGCTTAATTAAAAATCGAGGGAACCAAATCGTATCACCTTTGCCTGAACAATATAACCATCTGAAACTGTCCTTTTCTCTTTGTGGCAACACGTACATACAACTGAACAAATGGGCTTAGAGGAAAATTAAACGAACTTCTGGTACAATAACTGGCCGAAGGTGAACAATCTGAACAAGTTGTTTGGGTCCCTTTCTTCGATTTATGTTGTCCTTGCAACTTTGCTTTCTGGTTATCCTTGTGATCCTTTCCCAATCGAAATTTCCAAGCTTTCAATAAAAATAACACAAATGAAAGCATAAAAAAAAAATAGTAATAAATAAATTTCCATTGAAAAATGAAAGAAAAACCCTTTTCAATCATAGACCGCAGTCAAAGGATAAAGATTTCTACCCCAGCATACCATGCAGGCTGTCACTGATTTCATTGATTCACTTCACTGCAATCTCATATCAAGTTAGATGTTTGCCTAATTTTGCCGACTTCTCCATTCTGCTCTTCAACTTTCATACTAAGCTCACTTTTTGAAAAGGATTAAAACATGCACACAAGTGTATGTATGTTTGTATCCCGAGAGGCATCCAATACTTAAACCAACTGCAATGTTCTTACTCCATCCAGTGGAAAGGCCACACTTGAACCCTGTGCATCATTTGCCGAATATCCATTCAGATTTTCCATTTTTCATTGCCAACTTCAAGCAAACTTTCAACACAATGAATTCAAAAGAAAATCCTTCCCTCCTAGTTTTGTGTATTTATTTTAGCTTGCTTGTGTACAGGTTGCTTTAGGACACACATGAATTCATCTTTAATATTATATTTTCCATCGGTCTGTGTATAGTGTAAGACGACGGCATTGCAGAAAACCAGTGAGTACAAAATCCCTTCACAGAGCGACAAAACCGTCCCGACAGACAGACCCACGATGCAGGGATAAATAGGTAGAAACAGCTGCATTCTGAAAACCCCATGATTTATATAACGAAAGTGCATTCGCGCATCAGTGAGCCGCACATCAGAGATGTGTTCTCACCGAGCAACGAGCACTCATATCACGTCACAACATCAAAATCGAAAATGATGATGATGACGAGAACGACGACTCTGATGACGATAATGATGTGGATGCTAGATGCTTTTGTAGATGTTGAATGTTGGTGATGGCAGCACCATGACACTTAAGCATTTTACGCTCCATTCAACTCAACCAATGGTTACAAATACAAAATGCTGCTTTCTATCATCCTCCCTTCTGTGTATGCGAGAAAAGTAACGAATGTGACACTGAAATGATGCAACAACATATTTTTGGTGTTTTTGGCAAAGTGCTTCTGGCTGCGGGATAAACAGGACTTCCTTGTCAGGCTTTTTCAACCCTGGCATCGAACGACGACAGGATACTCTCCGTCTTCAATTATGCGGAAATGTTTTGGGCTTAAAATAATCCTTTCCCTTTATGCTGATGTGAAAAGTCATCGGATCATGTCGTGAACCATTATCACCTACCCTCGAGTAATATATATTTTTGATAGTCGGTCGAGGACAGTGGTTTTTTGTTGTGGAGGGGGAAAATTGATAGCATGGCCGACCCTTTTTTTCAGTTAACAAGTGATGATTGCTTTTCTTTTCTACCCTATGGAGCAAAAGGGTACTTAGGAATAAATAAATCTCTTCTAGGATTTACAGCCAAAAATATAGTCATAACACTAGCCGCTGCATATGGTTACGATGAGCTTAGTAATGAAGATTCTGATTTAATGTCCTGGTTGACTGCATTAATAAAATATATATGTATCTGCTCTAAGCAAATGGTTAGTTTTATCTACTATACCTTTATATATTTCAAGAGCGATGCTCTTATGAGAAACTGAAGCATCTGCAGCTTCATTTTTGATTCTTTAAAGACCTTGATGTATTCAAAAAACAACTAAAACTGCAACCGTTGATGTGACACATTGTTCAGAGTTTGACCCTTCTCATCATGTTTATATGTTGTAAATAAAAACTTAAGATATAGCCCCGGCAGTACATCGAAGTGACTGTTCAGAGATCTCGCAAAAAAACAGTGGGGTCAAACGCAAGTAATTCTTTTTTTTTTTGCTGACTGCAATTATACATCACTGCAGAGTAGAAGGAGCGCGCAGGTTTTATTTTGCCAAAAAAATAAGCACTGCTCAAAGCCAGTTTCTTGTGGATGGCGACAAAATTTTTCATAGGGAACTCGGCGTAAGATAAGAACCCCTTCCGCTCTTGGATCCGCAGCTCTATAGACTATATTAATTGCCAAGCTAGTTTGTCCAAGTCAGGTTAGCGAACGTATTATAGCTTTTCCGAATACATACAGTTCATATACTTCGCGGTTTTATTCCGTCTTGACGGCCTCATTAAACTATGTGGATTACCTGCCGCAAACTGATGTATGTTTAAGCCAATAAGGTCTACAATTGCAACCAATGCGTCCAACCAATTGCAATAAATGCTTATTAAAGCTTCTTCTGAGCCCATACGTAATCTGTTCTCACTTGTAGATAAGTGGACCTACCTTGGTACATAAAAATATTCGAAAATGTGATCGAAAGTAACTTTAAAAAAAAGAAGAGTCATTCACAGGGTGCTTGGAGTACAGTTTTGTCTATCAAAAGCCCTCTGGCTCTAAGGAGCGTTCGCGAATTATTCAACGGTTTCAAAGCGATGCACTTAGCAGGTTTATTTACAAGCCTCTCTACACAAGGAACGATACGTATCCAAATTGTAAGATTTGTGAAAAATAAATTAGGACCGGCTCACCGTTTCGATTCGATTCATTTTCGGCTTCTAGCAAAAACATAAACCAGACTCATCAGAGTTTGAAACCTTCATGTAATACCGCACAATACACGTTTCCATGGTTATAAAAATATGCATTCAGATTCGAATCGGAAAAGGATGGATTTTTCGCTTGTTTTCGCAGATATATTCCATAAGTCAATGAAGTTTGTTGGCGAGGCAGAAGGGACCTGGACTGATCATTCCGCTTCTGTAAGTAGATCGTAGTTTCGTTTTTGTATGAAATCATGATCGATCCAAGAGCCATTTGGATTTGACAACTTACTGTAGGTCCAACTGCATGAAATGCGCGGCTTAATTGACCCAAGCAGCACAGATATTGTCTAGAAGCTCGTCTATGAAATTATTTAAAAATTCATTCTCAGGAGGTCATTGATTATAAATTTGTCTCATGCTTTGCTAAGGGTAAACGAAGTTAAAGATCTTGGAGTTACGTTCGACAAAAATCTGTTATTCAAAGTCCACACTGATTACGTTGTCTCCAAAGGGATCTCCATGTCGGATTTTCTGCAAGGATATTCGGTTGATTTCAAATTTATTTATTCATGAAAAGCATTTTGTTCTGCTTTTGTACTTTCGTTTCTGGAGACTTGTTCCGAAGCTTGAAAGGATTCAGAAACGGTAAAGGCGCTTTGTGCAAGAGAATCAAATTGGTCAACTGGACTATCGACTGTGTCTTGATAGACTTAAAAATACTGTAACGTCGAAGTGATGCCCTATGCGTTTTGTTTATTGTAGATGTGTGAATGAACATTTATTAAATTATAATGATTTGCTTTCTTTTTTATCCTTAAATGTTCCAGAATGGTCTATATGTCCTAGAAATGAGTTATTTTATGTTCCCCTTACACTCTAATGAATTCCAATGATTTTTTGATTTTTTAGCTAACATCCTAAGATCATTGTGGATTTTGCATCAAAATGTGATAAGAGCTTTAAAACTTCTTCAGAACTACAAGGACGAGCGTACAACCTGCTCGATAAATATTTCATCACCATCGTACTAAAGTGAATCAGATTTCCAAGCTTCCTTCTGTTCACTACCTTAAATATAACTTAATTGGTTCTAAAATGTATTTAAAGCACCCAACCGCTTTCAAGCTCCTCAAGATGAGTGATGAAATTAGATTCGCATTATTCTCACCACGACAAAGCGTCAAAATGAAATACAAAAACGAACAAACCCTATCATGATGGGAAGTAGTTTCTGGCTTTTATTCAATTGGTCCTGCTGCGCTTACCATCGCACATAACATCATGCCTAGGACTGCCGTTTTCCTCCTTTCAACCCATTCAACACTTGCCTCAAGCTTCAACTCAAAGGTGCATGCTAAACTTCCTTAGAAAAAAAAAATAAAAAAAAAAGTAACGTCCTAAGAAACTACCACCTCGTCTTTACAACTTCATAATGCTTCCCTTGATTTGAAAATATCTTAAAATTTAATATTGCCAAACTGGAAAGTTCCTCCGCACAATAGCTGTTCATAATTTTTCATAATATTACTACGTCGCTGCTCCTCTTTTGTGGAAAAGAGCCTTGACGGGAATTCTTTTTATTTTTTTTTTATACTATTCGTAGTTGGGTGGGTTCTCTTTCAATCTCTCACGGTCTCACGTCACTTGGCCATGCTTTGCTGCTTGGCATCGTCTTCGCCAAACTACCCATATTTTAAAATACTTCTTGAACATTTTGTGTTGCTGCCTTTCCTTAACCGATAAACATTCTCTTTTTGTGTTTTTTTTTTTTTTATTCTGCTATTTTCATTCTATTTCATGTACCTTCACCACCGAAAAACGAATTCCTTTCAACGTGAATATTCTACGGTCGTTGTTTTCCATAACAGTGCCAGTAGTGGGAAATTTCACGGACGAAGAAATAAGCGGAAGTACGTCGCCTCAAGATACAGCAGAGTACCCTATTCAGGGGGATGGAGCTGAAACTAACCCCAGCAAAGGAGAACGTAGCCACGTACCACAAAGTAAGTTTTTTTTTTATTGTTTTTTTTTTGTCTTGTTTCATTTGCTAAGTCCTTTTTCACCTCCTTATGGTGTTTTTTTTCCCTCCCAAAGCTTCTGCTTTGTTCACTCCTTTTTTCTATTGTTGCACGTAAACCGCTACCACCCTCCTACAACATATCCACTATCTCCTTACGCTCCTTATCATGATTTTCTTCTTTTGTTGAGCGTCATAATAATGATGCACATATACATTCTTGCAAAACTAACAAAACGAAAATGTCCTTAGAGGAAAAATTCCATTTAGAGCGGTGTTCTTGCCTACTTTCCGTATCATCCTCGCGCTTTATTTTCACTCACTTCATACTGCGGTCTTCCATCATTCTTCTTTCTATGGTTTTTGTTTAACAGTTTGTTTTTGTTTTTATGCACCTCCTATTCTTCTCCTTTTTTGTTTGACTAAATTTTCCCTTATGCATGTGTGAGTAAATCTTTGTTGTCTATTTTGTTTTTTTCGTAGTCATTTCGCCGAAACCTATCGACCAGGAACCGGAACCCAATTTTGTCGGTGTGATAATAGCTGTGCTGACTACCATCATCCTTCTGCTGGTTGCTGTTATCCTGTTAATAATTGCCAAGAACAAGCGTGGAAGAGGTAGTAATGTCCTTGATGCTTTCCAGCACAACTTTAACCCGGATTCATTGGGAACAGACAAGCGGCTTAATAGCAACATCAAGGTAAGTTTTATCTATGCCAGGGAAAATTGTTTTTTTATGACAAGCTAATGGGACTTACTGACAAAACAACACTCCCAAGGACGATTAAGTGGGGACAAGGATTATCCAATAATAAAAAAAAGACCCATGACACGTAAGCGTTTAAATATATTTTTTTGTCGGTTGGTAAAGAGTAGGCAAAATTAGAATTTTAAAATCAACAACAAAAACTGACATGAACTAAGAAAAAAAAAACATAAAATTTACAGTAGAAGCTCGAAAAAGTAGACCATTCCATTAAAAATTTAGAAATACTTTTTCTTATAAAGAAATAAGTACATAAAGGCTTTTTTACCCTTCATCTAGACAATGGTATATAATATACTTAAACCGTAGAGCAGTCCATTCTTTAGCCGCTGTCAGTAAGTCCTGAAACTTAAGTTAACCAGTTCAGAGTAAAAAAAAATAGCAAAAAACATGAAGAAATGAAATGAAACATTGCATGAAGAAGCACATACTGTGCGTGCTATTGGAACAAGCTTAAAATATTTAAGTTGACAGTGCACGAAAAGGGACTAAACTGGAGAGGAAGAGAAAAATAGTGTCACGAGCAGGGTTCTCTTAATCTGCATAATGTAAGGCCGTTTCAAAATCTTCAAGGCGTCTCTCACTTTTCATATCGAGTTATGTGTACTCATTCGATTCGCAGTATTATACTCGGCATTTGTTGATATAGAGACAGGCAATTTTATGTTTTGGAACATTGCGAGACTACTTTAACTTTTCTCTGATTTTAATCCTCACGTTAATCAATGCACTTGTGCGGTAAAGTGTCTTTCGGCTTCCATTTCTGCTTAAAAGAGGAAGGCAGAATTTTATTGGCTCATTAACTTAACCAGACAGGGTCGACTAAATGACTAAGAACGGAAGCCACTTGGTCCTACGGCAGGCTTGTTTTTGTTGTGAACAGCATCAAACCTTTTCGATTCATTCATACTTTTGGCACAAGAGTCAACAGGAAGAACATAAATTTCCTTTTAACTAATATAGGAGTACAATGAGTGTGTATGCCGAAAAATATTCGCCCTCTCTAAAAGTGGAATCAAAGACTATTTGCATGATAAATCTTATCTTAAATCTATTTAAATTTTTCAGACTTTATTAGAGAAGCTAAAAATTATTGAACATACTGCTGTATTTAAAAAAAAAAAAGATAAAACCCTTTAAACAGCCTCACAAAAAAGCAAACACAAGATTATGTTATCAAATACAAAAAGAGACAGAAATTATGTGCCTTACGAGAGTTGTCAATCCATGATTTCCTCCATTAGTCGGCTTCCATTGAAAAAGCCTTCAAAGGCTCCAAAAACCAATTGAATTTTTTTCTATGTCCTCGTTTACTAATTAGTCCCATTTACTTAATCACTCAACCTGATGCATGCTTAAATACATGCATTTATTTATATTTTATATCAATTTACAATCCTAACTAATCCCAGTTGAATCAGAATTGCCATCTATTTCAGGTTGCCATGGACGACAACGAATCGATCGATAAGAACAGCCTTTACCATGAGCCTTTCAATGTGAACATGTACACAAGTGCGGCCAGTGGATGCTCTATGAATGATTTACAGCGGCATCATGTAACGCCAGACTATACAGGTACAGCAAAAATAAAATATAAAATATTTTTATTACTACTAATTACTAGTTAAGGCGATTGGCATAAATTTAATAATAATTCAACTTGTAACTCATCCGGACAGCGAAATAATTGCTCAATAAATAGTTTCAGCGTCACAAGCTATTTTGATTTAATTAAATAGTTTAACGGCGAAAATATTTAATTGCGGCTTTGGAACAAGCTCTTTGTTTGAATTTGACCATAGATATGCTTGAAAACAAAGGATTAAAAAAATATTCAAAAAAGATATTTGGTAAAATGAAAGAGGATTTAAATGTTTATCATATTTTTGAAAATAATCGTATATCTAATTGTTTGATTTTTAAATTAATTGTTATAATTTAAATTAAATTTGGACTTTTCCGAGCCTACACCGATATTTGAAACTCTGTTTTTTGATTGATATTAAATTGGTGCCAGCATATTTATGCATACCTGGAGCCAATGAAAAACAAATGACAAGTAGACCTATCAAGTTTTTAAGTGGAGCCAGAGTTTCCTCGAAAATCTGTTCCCCAGATAGTGTAAACATTTAATTTTTTAAGAGTCCCATACCCTATTACTAACGCTCCGTTGTCCGTTCGTCTGTCCGTCTGTCACAGACGTGTAGGGAGGCACTAACTGGACGGCAGAACAACAAATAATACACTCAATAAAAAGTGGTACCCTTACAAAGAGCATATTGCTTAAAAATCGCCTCAATTCCACGGCAAAAAAAATGTTCTGCGAAATGTTAAATAAGAAAAACATATGCAAGGCGTTAAATATTTGAAAGTCGAACAGAATCCTTCGTTGTTCGATTCGAACTTGTGCGATTTTTGCAACTTGACAGCTCCTGCATAAGTCTCAGAGGCATCGCATCTTTCGATCAACTTCCAATCAATATATCTTCATAATTCAGTTTCCAGCACATTTTAATCATTTTCTAAAGCTCCACATAAATATTTTCTGAAAATTTAGAGTATTTTTCAGAACTTTAGAGTCGTGCGGCGCTGATAGGCAATGCAGCAACACAGTCTACCAAACGTAAATCAAGTTATACAGCTCCTTTTCATCTAATATTTTTTCCGAATAATTTTCAAAACTTAATTAATGCAATTTTAGACTTAGACTTAGTCTTGCCATAAAATTAATGAACAAATCTAACAAAAGCGCCATCAACTCGCAACTCTTAAGTGCTACATCAAAGCTTGCATTTAAATATAAATTGCATTTGCTGCACCTCATGAATATTTTGTGATTGCTGGCCCGAAGCCGCCACTACACACAATTCAAAACAAGCTAAATCCATTCCCCTTCCCTTCTAGAGCTCGTTGTCTCATTCAATCTTCATAAACTTCTTCAAGAAGTCAGGTCATTCCAAACAACTTCCTCCAAACAGTATTGGCAGAGCTCGTAGGGGCGATATAAATATTCTATCCCAGTCAACCAGGTACACTCGTCTAGTTGGAAGTTAAACTTGAAGGTACCCCTAGTAGAACTACAACTGGAAAACTCATGATGTCATTGGTCCTTTTTGGCCAAATTAAATTCATTGTTTCATTCAAAAGCCTGAGGAACTAAAAAACAAAAAAAAATCAACGAAAACAAATTTGCAAAAACTTTTCCCATTTCAAGTATCTTTCCGTTCTCATCTTGTGCTATTCTGCATTCTCCTCTGGTCTATATTCTTCTCTCCCTCCTGTACCACTAAATTGCGCGATAGTTTTATTCATACGAATACTTCATGTAGTTACTATTCCCGAAGGATGGGGGATGACCCAGATTGTGTCGCCGTCAGTCGTCGTCGTCGCGAAAATACGGATAATATTAACAGCGATATAACAAAGAGAACCATTCCAAATAAATACCATATTAGGCGAAATACCAAAGGAAGAGGGCGGCAACACCACTATCATAATACTAAGCTACATCTTCAAAATATTCTTTTCATAACTTCAATGATTCTAGTTTCCCAGGAAAAAAAAAAAACTTTGATCCACCCACTCCTCGACAGGAATTTATAGTTCCAGCTTAATGCTGGCTCCCATTCTGGCCCCTGCTCCCTCACATGTCCTTGATATTGGAATGATTTTGTCGCAAAGCAAACGATAATCGTGCGAGGATAGGGAAAAGTTTGTCTTGTCCTGAGACCGGCACCGGCACCGACACCGGAATACCAGACGTCTCATTCCGACTCCTTCGTCTGGATTGTAAAATTCCATTAAATATTAACTTTGATACACCCTGTTTATATGGAATATTTGTATGTGTTTGTGAAGGATGAGATGAATGCGCCTACGATTGTGTTCCAATGTGTGTGTGATTCCTGAACTGCTGAGTGCGATTAAATAAACTCATAAAAAAAATCAAATTCCAAATTTTAATCTCTCTCTCTCTCTTTCTCCATATTTTTCTCTCTTTTGTTTTACAGATGTTCCGGATATTGTTTGCCAGGAGTACGCCGTACCACATATGCAGGATCTCATACCGAAAATACCGGGCGGCTATGTTGGTGTACGCATGACACCACCGCCGCCACCATTGAATAATATATTTCCAAAACCGCCACCACCGGTTCCACCGCCACCCACAGAGAAATATTATGCAGCCACAGCGATTTGTAAGCCAATACCAAATGGCAATGGCAACAGTAATACTGGGAGTTTGGGTCCAGCGAACAACAACACAACAGCCACAACTCCGAACGGGACGATAAATTCAACCCCAACAGCGCCAACGATGAATCCTTATGGTGATGTCGATGCAATCTCCACCACCGACGACGATCTTATGCAGCTGCAGGAATTTCCAAGGCAATCCTTAGTTATTGTTGAGAAATTAGGCTGTGGTATCTTTGGTGAATTACATTTATGTGAAACCAAAGGATTAAGGTAAGGACCATGGATACAAATACATACATACTTCGGCTTGTCCAATGTCTATACTCCTTCCTTCTATGAGTTTACCCTTGTGGGGTTTTCAAGGTTCCCCGTCATTCCGAGTTGGTTTAAATTTAATACACGAAGCAGCTTAAAATGGGAGTGATTGCGGTTATTGAATACCAAAGATGAAGTCAGTTCCTAAATTGACAGCACACAGTGGGACCAAAGGCTGGTCAAAACACAACAGAATATTTAATTTATTCCACCAACTGAACCAACCCTCCCATCCTTAAGCTATCTTTCTGACAATGGTGTTGCATCTATTGAACGAGAAAACATTTTAGATGGACAGTGGTTGGGATTGAAAATTACAATTGAAGCTGGCAAGTCTACTCTAGAGATTGGTCGAGATGTGTCGTTTGAAATTTCGTGACATGAATGTTTATGGCAAAATGAATTCTTCTTGACTTCTGGATGATGGCCCATTTGAATAGAGTAACTTTTGATGTTTGTTATTGTTCGACAGATGAGCATGCTTCATCTTCCCAACATAAAATTTCCTTCTAATTCTGTTGCAGAAGATTCGCAGCAAACTAAGTCTTCATAACAATTTTTTGTGAATTTTTTTATAATGAAATAATTATTTTGTGATCTTGAATATCACCTCGCTAGCCTGCAGATGCCTGTCAAGATTTTTCTTGAAAAAATGAATCTGTCTTCCAATGAGATCACAAAGATACGACTTGTCGACCTCTGCGAAATAGGAACTTATGATGGTGATCACCGCTCTTCCCGCCGAAAAGAGAGTAGCAAGTAAACCAATGTGACATTGGACTGGACTTGGCTTCTCGTTTTCCTCTCCGAAACCATTGATATTTTGAAAAACATAAAAATAGGTGGATTCGGCTGGAATTTTGACAGAACTCGTTCTGAGATCCATTCAACATACAAGCCCCACTCGTCAGAAGGCTGGCTCAATCTACTCAAACATGGCATCTTTGGCAAGGATAATATAGATTTGGCCAACCGAGTCGGAGTAATAATGGTTTTCAATCGTTTTCAATCCCGTGAATACTTAATCCACGCCTTTTTGTGAGTTGAAAATCGTTTTCAGAAGTTCAAACAACACTGTAAGTAGGACTTTGTATGCGAATTCAGGCAGGGATACGTCTAAATAATGTTGCAAGATATAGTATTGCCTTTTTGGAAGACCGAACAGTGTTTTAAAAAGGTTCAGGTTGCAATTGTTTCTTTCCTTACTCTGTAACGTTTTCAGATGCGCTTCTTCTGTTACCTTCTTCTTCTGCACAGAATAATTTTCATACCACACATTCTTTATGGTTGGTAGCCTTAAAGAACCTCAACTGCTTCCTGAATTTTAGTGTGGTATTGCAACCACATATTGTGGATGAGACAATGGCTTAATTGATACTTTTTGGTGATATGGTTTTGTCTTAAGAAGTTAGAAATAGAATCTCGTTTATGTTGTCTGGTATGGCTTCGTCAGACTTTAAATCGAATTGCTACAAAAAAGTTATAAGAGTAGACATTAATTCGAATTACGAGCGTCTGAGACCACCAAAGATGCTTTCTCTGTCCAACCGGATATGCCCCATCCAGAAGAACATTGAGTTTCACTTTCAAAGATTTTTGATCTTTATTGGTTGCCAAACGAGAGCTTATAAAACTGAAGTTACAGAATTTTTCCTCGAGGCGTTCGCTATTTGGCTTGAAATCTATAACCTTTGTTCTCACACACTGTCGGACATTGAGCAGTTACATTTCGTTTTTTTTATTGCATGTTTGGGATACTAGCCCGACGCCAAATCTCCATCATTTCAAATGCTGTCATTCAGTTTGGAATCCGTGTGGCAATTTTTATTCAAGCCTACTTATACTAACTAACCAATGAATGTACTTGACTCTGTTCAAGATCCGCACTCAAGCGTATAAATACCTCTGTTATCTTATTCCATTCACTTGGCTAAATCGATTTCCAACGATTCCTATTGTAATTGCATACGACCGCTGCTACTTTGAAATTCAAATGTCCCCACTGTGCACAATCCATTAGTCAAAGTTGACCAACCATCCGACTTTGGTATTCACTTAACACCGACGACCCCATGACTTGACCCTTTCATTAAGTTGCTCCACTCAAACAATAGCCAGTAAGCAAATCAACCCAAAAGTCGGTTTAAATCCATCCTAACCGCGAATACGCTTAAATAGACCCCATATCCTCCCGCACTCATTAAATCCATAGTTCCTTACTCAAAATTCACACCCTAACCGCATCAGTACACAAAACCGTCCATTGCTTGCCCCAAAAAGGAAACCCAAACCTTTTCTCTCGTATTTAATTAACAAATATGTACAGAGATTCAGTCATGTAAATAAATCTGCTTAATGATGAAAATTCCCAATGTGCATCTCTACAATCTACATATTCCCTCTCCCCACTTACTCACTCATCTATCCATCGCCATTCATCTGTAATCTGTATCAACGTTCCATCGTTCTAGCTCAAATTTAGTTGCGGTTGCAACTTTACGTCCCGGTGCTCCGGACCACATGCGAAAGGAATTCCGTTCGAAGGCCAGGCACTTGGCACATCTTAATGATCCAAATGTGGCCAAAATACTGGGCGCCTGTCTGCGGGACGAGCCAATTTGTATGGTTCTCGATTATAGCAATTGTCTGGGCGATTTGAATCAATTCCTTCAGGAGCACATTGCCGAAACCGGTCTAAAGGGTGTACCCAACAAAAGTTTGAGGTAAGTTGAGTGCCAGTCACTAAAACCCCCAAAAAAAGTATAAAACGATAAAAAAAAAAATTGAAAACATGAAAAGGGAAAAATCCCGGATGAATAGAATAGATAAACCTGGTGAAGAGGAAGAGGCAGAGATGAGAATACGACGATATAAAAACGGACGCCAGGAAAACACAAAAAAAAAAAACAAAGAAAAAACGAAAAAAGCACTGAAAAACTTTCTCCGGATGTTATCGGAGAAAATATGCATTTTCGTATGTATATCTGTATTTTCATCTCTTCTTCTTCCTTAAAACAAATACAACAACGACCACGACCACGAGACGACTACGACCGAAGACAAAGTTTTATTGGAAATGTTAAACATAAAGTTTTTCCCTTTTTCTTGGTGCTTCCTTAACAAAATAACAACAACACTTGGTTCGGAACGACCATAACAACTACCACTACTACAACACTACACTCTTGGAACGAACAATAATAACCACGATGAACGGACACGCATCCCTCCCTCCTGCAGCTATGGATGCTTGGTCTATATAGCAACACAAATTGCATCGGGAATGAAGCATTTAGAACAAATGAATTTCGTACATCGGGACCTCGCAACAAGGTAAGCTAAAATTTGTTTTCTACCTTTTTTTTTGTTTGTGTGTATTTTTTCCTTGTTTGAAAGGATTTCGATTGTTTTTGGATATTCCATATTCTTTTAGGATAACGTATTCACCGGAAGGTGGGGGCTTAACAAATGGTTTCGTTGTATTATTAAGCTCTTCGAAGTGCATTCGCGTGGATGTGTATGGCGGATTAAGCTAGCAGGAAATGTAAATTTTGAATTATTCAAAACATCCTATTGGCGGTTTCAATTAGTTAGACTGAATTCGAGATTAAATCTTGCATTTGGAGTGCTTCGTTGGATTTTGATCCTTTTTTTTAAAGAATACTCCTCTGTCCGTTTTATTTTTAATTCATTTGTGGTACTGGACTGCTAAAAAAAATTGATTAAATTTAGTTGAAATAACGTGACGAACATTCTAAGTGAACCCTAATCCTAATCGTATATCTTCATATATTTTAAAAAAATTTGATCTCAAAATAAATTTGAAAAACTAAGAAGACGAATCCGTTGTTAGGAAAACTTAAATTTAAATCTACACAATTTCTGTGGGTGTTGTGCTATTTTCGTATGTAAAAAAAATTCAAGTGATTTCTAGAATCAACGTAAACGTTAACAGGACATTAATATGTTTAAAAAAAAATCGCTTGTTCTTTGCCGTTATGAGGCAACCTAAACAACGTTAAAGCCGTAGCTCCTTCTCTCTATCACCAAAACTGCTGATGCTTCTTACTAACAACATTCTAGACAATATTTCCCCTGAGATGACGCATGTTTATTCTGAATTAAGGCCTGTTAGGTCGAAATATATGAAAGCATGTGGTTGGGATACTAAGCTCTAAAGATCGAGTTATTGCTAGTGGTCGTGTGCCTCGAACTGAGTTTAATCAGAAAGTTATGCACTCGGTTAAGGCAGATCCTCACAACGATAGATTTTATGTACCGAGATTCCGGAGATTCTATATAAATGAAGTGAATCTCTTCGGCACAGTCTTTTGAAAATCCAAATTCTGGCCGATTTGGTTCTGGCCAGTACCGCATCTTCAATTTTCTCCGATATCCTCGAAGCGCTCAAAACGACATTCTTCAAAAAATAGCTAACGCTTTTGGAATTTGATCTTTGCAATCGTTGGAGTATCGATATCTTTATGTTAAAGGCTAACAATGACTTCGATCTTTAGATCCGAAGTGTTTACGAACCTACGAGATCACATTTTGTTCGATATTGTTGTTTACATCGAAAGTCCCAGTGGAAGTATCACTGCCACCCGTCTAGCTAATAAAAGAGCCTCTACAACCACGCAGTGTAAAAGGTATTTTCAAAGTCAACTTAACAAGTACATGTCAATTTCTAGTTCAGACGAAACCAACTGATTAAATGGGACAATAGTTATGCCCTCACCTCACTTTGTCAGGGCTCCATAGATCACCTTTTCAAATCAAATCGGAGAAACTCGGAAGGAATTATGGAACGAGAATTCACCAGATTTAAGGGGTCATTTTTTCTTTTCGTTATAGGCCACAATGTGCCGGTTAATGTGATTAAATCAATCCGATTTTCAGCTACTGACTTATGCTTCATCATTGACCAAAAATTAAATCCTTTTTAATTTAAAAAAAAAAAAACTCAAAATGCCTATATTCCATTCGTCTGATGAATCTTCGTCCTTTTTATTTTAGAGTGCCTCATTTGAACACTCCATTGCTGAACGATCTTCGCAATTTTGAACTGATGTTACACTCAAAAATCTTTGGATGATGTGTGGATTCCAAAGTCTCGAGTCCTTTCATTATCCGTTTCCGCTGAGGAGCATCACGAATTGTGTCTTCAATAACCTTCCAAATAAACCCAATTTCTAGACGATCAAAAGATTTCTTCTCTTGATTTGAAAACAGGATGTTACCAATCGTCTTCTGCACTTGACGCGAGAAACTTCGATTATCTTGCAATATTTTGATTTACGCTTTCGGCGTATGCAGGTTTCTGGCTCTTAGAAACTTACTTTGGGTATATTCCTGAGTGGTCCTAGAATGTTCGAAAACTCAAAATACTTGAAGAACTACCACAACAAAACATGTTTTTTTTTTTTCCTTAGTACCAAGTCACTTTCCACAGCCCTTGTTTGCGAATGTGTTCAATTTCAAAAGGCATACTTACTGTCTTATGAAATCTAAGCAAGGACTCTTTAACAACTTCTTGTATTTAATTTAAGTATCGTCCTTAAAAACAGTGCTCATTATGGACATCTGCCCAATATCCAACCGAGACGTTCGCACATTAGCAATCTTTTTTTTCCCCGGATTTCAATTCTCATTGCTTAGGAGGCAAACTCAATCCCATGCTCCTCGTTGTGCGCGTTGACTTGAAAACATTGCATCCTCCCAATCTCCAATGTACCCACAATTGCGGAATGAACTCTTTCTTCAAGTCCTATGGAAATTAAATCTTCCAAAGTGTCCGAGGAGAATGTGTCTGCAAACTTTTCGTTGTTTTATTCCAAATCTCATTCTCAATCCTGTCGTTGTTGTTGCACATCTCGTCCTCCTCGTAGTGCTTGGTCTGTTTCTGGTCTCTCAATGAAAATAATTGAGCATCGGGTTTTATAGTGCACTCCCCGTGTCTGCCGCCTGCCATGGAACTGCTACTGCCATCCAATTTGAGTACCTACTTGTCCAGTACTCTGCAGCAGTACCTACTTCCAATTCCAGTTGCTGGTAAGTTCCAAGTGACGGCGGCAGCGGCGGCCGGCGTCGGCAGTAAAATGGTTCACATAATGAAGGGCAAATGGAGAAAAAAGGATTTCAAAGTAATTTTTACAAACATTTTTAAAATTCATTTGTTTGCCCACAGGATATTTGAATTTGCGAACGGAGCAGCAACGGGGTTGAACTCCAATGGTGGGAGGTAACAGAGTGGTTGGATTTATTCAACCGGAATAATTCTGTCGACAGAGAACATTAAACATTTACATTTCCTTTTAGCCCCAAACCCTATGTTCACTCGTTGTTCTCACTCTTTTTCTCTATCTCTCTTTGTTCGTTCGCATTTAGATTTACACACACTCATACGAAAGTGCAATGTCAAAACGAATTCAAAATTCGAGACATTTCTGAGAGTTGGATTCCATTTTTGCGGTTAAACTGGGTTTGTCTGTTTGGGGCTAACTTGGGTTGGACAGCCTTTCTGTAATAAAGTGGACCGACTTTGTACATTATCTCTGCTATGCAAAACACACTGTCACTATATTCTCTCTTTACACTGTATAGGACTGGAGAGGGGTGGTTTTTACATTGGAGCCATCTTTTCGAAAATTCCAAAAACAAAATTAAGATTAAGAAAAAAGTTTTATGGAAGAGTTCTAAACTTTCTATTAATTGCGCACATAAATTTGTAACGAATTGCAGTCAATTCACAATCACAATGTCAACTGTCATGTAGGATAAAGTCTCCTGGGCTTTTTTCAGACTTTTGAAATATCCATTTACATCCTTGGCTTGATGCTTCCAAAAAACAGACACTTTATTAATCTAGACTATGGTTTGTATCTTTTTATTTTCTGCTACATCCTTTTCTATATTTCGAACCCCAATAAAAGTTGTCTAAAACAAACAAAGACTTCGAGTCGATTAGTCTAATATTTTAGTGCTCATTTTCAAAACATGCTATTTAGAAACTTCCCTCCACAGACACAGCACGTCGAGAACTGGTGCAGACAATTGAAAAATCGAATCTCTCCATGAAAAAAATGCCGTTGAATCATATCCAAGAAACTTAAAATTCCAATTGATTTTGCCAACTCCTTAAGCATGAAAGGATTTCTCGAACAGAGGTGTATACTAGCGACCAGGGCTGCGTGGCAATTACTCAATTTCATTGCAAAAATTTCGAAATGAGTGTCAATTTTCATTAGCAGCCACGCTGCTATTAAAGCTTCAGTTTAAAAGCTGATTTCACTATTTTCGAGTACCTCCTTTTAGACCTTAACAGCCGTGTTAACTTTTCTTTAGTTAGGGTTCTGGTGAAAGAAATATAACAAGGTGCGGTATGGCCTTCGAAAACATTTATACGAATGTAAATCCCTTGCTCGGCAGAGAAAGCTTCAATATACTTTCCTTATTATGACATGCCTTTGATCGTAGAGCCTCAGCAACTGATGGGACAACCTTTAAAGCAGAGACAGAATTGCAGAATCGAATACTGCCATTAACATACTTTTAACATTTATTGTATGGCAAGAAAACGATCATACTTTTTCGAAAATTCAACTTCTGAAGATTACCCTCATAAATTTGACAATAACTATGTTGGTCATTCGACCGATGGTACCGAACTACATGTCACCTATTAACTTGCTGTATTCGAGGACTTTCTTAAAGAATATCTAAATAAACGAGTACAGCACTTTAAAAATGACAATTTTTGCGGCGGGAGCTTGTCCCGATTGGCTTCTTAAGCAGCTTTAAGTCGACTAATGAACAATTCCAAAAGAGACTTAAATGAAATCACAGAACTTCAACGTTTTTTGTGCTCTTCATACTTTTGTCACAAAAAATAAAACCGAAGCTCACAAAAGGGTTAAAAGCCAATTTGACGGGAC
This sequence comes from Orthonevra nobilis, assembly GCA_963555765.1. Classification (NCBI taxonomy): domain Eukaryota; kingdom Metazoa; phylum Arthropoda; class Insecta; order Diptera; family Syrphidae; genus Orthonevra; species Orthonevra nobilis. Next base: position 81,946,499 of record OY743226.1, on the reverse strand, counting down.
TTAAATCGGTATCCAAGGATAAAGATCTGGATCAAGTTTGGTTGGTTTTCGTTTACAGGCAGGAGTAGGGACATGTTAGAACATTCATAGCTATTTTAAGAAGAGGAACTGATTGCACCGTTTTAGTATTATGTCTTAAACAGGTTTCTGGTTACTCTTTTAAAAAGTTTGTCTAGTTGGTTAAGTGCCTGCCTTCCAGTTGAATCAATTGACAGGTGTCAGGTACGAATCCTTGAGGAAGTCTTGAACTTTTTTTCTAGTTTTCGACCAAAGATAGAAGTCTAACCAAGTGGATAGCCTTGCTGTTTTGTTTAATGTATCGGATTAGCGTGTTGGAATTTTAACTTCATGTCGTCAAAATAACCAATGTACCAAAACACAATTTTCTACGTCAACTTATTTCGAATAAAATACAGTGAATTAAACGAATGAGAAAATAGGATTGGCATTTTAGCAAAATGCCGTGACCGCTTGGAAACAGCGATTAATTTGTCTTTCGGGTCATTACTTTATTCAAGGATAACAGTGATGTCACAGACAGACAACGCGCGGAAAGACCACGTACATTTAGAACGAAAGATATCATGGAATAATCCATGAAAAGAATAGTCTTGTTTCATGAATCATCAAGAAAGGCATAGGTTTACAAGAGGCATACCATCTTTTCAACCTGAAAAAAATATTAAAAAGCAAATGAAATAATTATGTCCATTCATCTTAAGTTGAGTATAATAAGGGCAAACTCTGCCTGAGTCATAGTAAGCTTACGACCTATTTTTGTTCAAAAGTGTACATTCTTTTTTAAAATATTCATCATTTAAAATAATTAAACCGACCAATCGTCCTTCGTTCATTAAATTAATTCGCAAACCCCAAAACCTATCAAATTAATTCAATTCACTTGATTAGAGTTTTTGTTGGTTATATTTCTTTGCCGCCCTACGACCGCAAGGTCTGTGACTTTTGCGCTTTTTTATGCATTTAATGGGACAGCCAAAAAGTCGTTAAAGTTTTTTTTTTTATAATAAAACACAAACAAAAAAAATCAAACATCATTCAAAACACGTCCATAAAACACGAAAAATTCCATCTGCAAAATTTTACTCCTGATTTCCTTTGCAATCGTCCCCCTCGACGACTGCTTCACATTGGATCCACCGCAGTGTAGCTTGAACAATCAAACGCATTCAAGGATTTCCATTAGAAATTGACGTCAACTTTATTTTTCTGGCATGCGAAAAGTTCAACAAAAAAAAGCACAGCAAAGAAATTGGCTAAGGGATTTTTTATGGGAATTTTCTTAATGCCTTCGCTGTCCACATTTTGCTGTGCTACCAGCAGCGTTCTACCGGAGAGTCATAAGGACACACCAAACAATAAATTCGCAAAAATGTCCTGTCGTCGGTGGTTCGGTCGTCCTTTACTACATCGCTTCGCAAGCATAAAAATGCTGCTAGCAGTAGCAGGTTGCTCTGCTGATGCCTCTCGGCCAACAACTTGACGGGCATGTACCGGATCAGCTATGCCACTCTTTAATCGACAAGGTGAAGGGTTATATCGGGGATTCGGATACTCTGTTCGGCTGCTGCCTTCAGTTTTAATTCGAATCGATTGAATAATGTATGCTTGTTGACCGCCAGTATTTACGCTCGCACAACAACACAACCCGCCGCCAGTAGGATTCGGAAAAGAACGAATAACGCTGTATTTGTATTTCGGTTAAAAGTGAGGTCACAACTGCCAGTTTGTGTTTGTTGAACCGAAGATCCTTCAGGGGTTAAGTGAAATTGAAAAGGAAATCTGCTGTTGTGTGCCGCCACTGCTCGAATAGAGCAGGTTGTCGGAACAACGGAAACTTATTTTATTTGAGAGAACTTTAAGACTTTCAGCCTTCGTCGTTGCCAATTTTTATGAAAAATTATGCTGGAAAACATCCAAGTGCGTTAATAAATCGACAAACACCCCCGCATTGCCGTGCGGCTTAATTTGCTGTGTAATAACCCGCCAATCTTGAGATATCTAGGAGATACATAAATGGGGAAGGATATACAAATTTCATGCCTCGTTTGACTCTAGTACCAGTTGCGCGTTGCAAGAGCACCGTACCTCTGTTTAACAAAAAAAAAAAACAGCAACTTTTTCTTTCAGTTTTTTTTTTCAACCTCCCTTAGAGTCTCTCGGGGTGACAGACACCCCGTTGCTTCACAAAAAAGAAAAAGAAAAAATAGAAAAGCGTTCGTATACGTAATTGAAATGAAAGAGCATTTTTCAAAATCTCATTAATTATATTCATGAGAATTTTGAAGGCGACACGTGGCGTGCGCGCTTAAAACGTCTGCTCAAAAAACATACTATACATCTCCCCGTTTAGTAGGGGCTGGTGTAAAAGAGATTTGTAAGCAGATTTTTTTTCGGGGTTTCAGTCTGTGTGTGACATTAAAATTGTCACCTAGGTTTTAACTTTTACACCGCCACTGGAGTTAAATTGTCTAGGGGAGGTGGAAGAACATGCATTACCGTAATTGGCCCGAGAAGGATTGCGTGTCATGTGCACACGACTTGGTTGGTCGGAGTGGTGGTGGTTAATACACAGCGTTAATGTTCAGCGAAAATTCACACTATTCACAGATATTTTGTGTACGCTAGTTTTTGTAGTTTAAAGGCGAAAATAAAAACGGCTTGGGAAGACGTTCATTTTTCATTGTGAATCTCTGTCGCGCAGAAAATTTTTGAGTTTATCATCATTTTTGAATGACAAAACATTAAAAAACAATCCAAATCACGAATATGTAAAAATTGTGTTTGCAGAAGTATTCGATCGTTGAGTTCCTTCCTGAAATTTGAGTAAAGTTTCCATGCAAGTGAGAAATCGAATAGTTGTAATCGATCTGAATAACACATCACGATAACGATAACAAGGTTGCCATATTTTTATGGCCGATAGCACAGGCTTCGCGTTCTTGGGAGCAGGTTCGGCCACGAAATCCAGTGTTTCGATTGCTGGTTGCTTTCCGGTGTGACGCACCTTCAATCGGCAGTGTCTCAACGCGAGATCTGTTTTTCTACAATTAATGGATCTAGCTCTGAGACTAGAATAATTCATTTTTTTTACATTTTTTAATAACCGAACAGAAGAATGGTTAGGTAAGTGAGTGGTTTAAAACGAGGTGTATAAATTGAAGTGGCGCCCAAGTAGGGACGAAGTATTTTCTATCCAGTTCTTTCCTCGATCCTTTGAGGAATTAAAATACAAACCGAAGCTTGAAGATGCTTTCGAAGTGTGGTCACCTCACGACAAATTTCAAAAAGCTAGGAATGTGCTGTCAAATTCCAAACGTCTAAATCTCATAGATTTTCCCATATTGGAATATGTCTTGGTTTTTGTTTTTCAAAATACCTCAAGCCCTTATTTTAAAATGAATTTCTAGACTCATGTAGGAAATATTGTACTATTGCGCTGGATAATTACACTCTTGACCTAGTTCTATTATCAGCTCATTCAAGCAAAAACTAAATTGCATTTTCTTAATTAATGATGCAAACTGAAATTCTTAATTATCATCCTGCTCATATTTTTTACACCTCAAAACGTAATTGAAAGCGTCTGCACGTCAAAGTATTTAGATATGATTTCGGAGAGTGTGACAGCAATTATTGGACTTCTCTGTACAGAGTTGATAATTATCTCGATATCAGAAATTTTCGAAAAATGCATTCATTAATTTAGAACAACTCATTACCACCTAGCTCACATTCTTTTATGTTCATTTATACCAAAAACAAAGCGCGATGGTTATTTCTGAAATTTCCAGTAATTCCACACGAAATTTACTCATCATTCACTAATCCCACGTTCTACAAATATGCTGCCATTGTGTATTGATCTACTGATTGACATCCATCCGATTTTATAAATTATTAATTGAATTAAAATTCAAATAATGCAGCCAATTACAAAACAAAAGCCGAAAGCACATAAAAAAACCTTGCCTGTATTTTGTATTCTATTAAACACTCATCCCTTGCAAATGTGTGTAAGTATATCTATCATCAGGTAATCAGGGAAAACCATCTCGAAAATATATTATCACAGGTGTCGCCCACTCTCATTAGAACCACCACTACCACAAACGCCAGCTTCAATTTAACATTTAAATCACACAGACTCATTGCAGATATCCCTGGTTTGCCACACATTGCACATCAATCGATTTAACGTCATCAATCTCTGCCAATGTCCATATTAATCGGTCCACATCGGGACCAGCTATTCCGCCATTCCAACCATCAGGCATCCTGCCACTGTCAAAGCCAGCCATCAGCTTTTGCCCAAAATCCAACACACATCCATTGGAAAGGGTCAAAAACAAAAAAGAAAAAGCAAAAAAAAACAACATGAACGAGAAAGTTCTGTGTCAATCGTCGCTGTCATTTGGCGGCTCCGGTTGAAGCACATAGCACACCGGTGGTGATAGAGAAACAAGGGAGGAAAAGGAATCTCCTCCGGACCACGAAATGTGATAACAGTCATCCAATAATGTCAATCTCTTTTACAAATTCAATCATCGGCACGTATGCGCCGTTGTCTACGTCATATTTAGCTCTTTCTCCGGCTAGAGGGAAACTTAAAATATGCACAATTTTCAATCATCGAATATATGTTTATACATATATGTATATTTACCCTGGCTGGGATCCATATTCTATCTACTATCTGCTCTCTGCAGGACGCGAATTGTGACTGCACCCACAGCACAGATACTTGTGATCAGAAAAGTTAAAAAAAAACTAGAGGGAAAACCCGTCCATACCTCGGTTAAGTTTATTATCAGCCAATGAAAGTCATTGTGGTGTATCATGTAAGAGGCGAGTAAAACCGGAACGACAGAGATTCCATTTTGAACTTGATGACATTTTTGCCACCCTGTACAACCGGCAGCAATATCAACCACCAACAACACCACCAAACAAAGCCACAAGTCGGGGTGCTCGGGGTACTCTAGAGTTCTCGCTCTCTCTCTCGAGTATGAGGAACGGATAACGCTTAAAGCCAAAAATATTGTTTCCGCTGCCGGGACATGTTTTCTTTCCGGTTGGTCCAAACTTTTCGTCGTCCTTGTCGTCGGTCGTGGGTCGTTCTGTTGATCATGATCAGAAACAGCAGCATCAGGAGTACAACAAGAAGTGTGTATCTTCATAAAAGGGAATGTGTCGAGTAGTGTACGTAGTACGTACTTTTGAGTACAGAGCCCCCCCACGGCAAATGAAAACACACTCTTCCGAGCGTCCTATGAAAGGCGCAGGAAAAGTGTTCTGATGGTATAATAAGGAGATAAGCAAATAGCGCTTATCGCACCCTTAGTCACGTTCCTATTACTTCAAGTGTTGATGGCAGTGCGGATGGTGGTGATGTTGATGATGGAGATGGTGTTGGCCCTGTGTACACAGTTTGGCAAGAAGAAAAATATACCATACACACGAACGTGGTGGTTGTGCAATACTGCAATTCGAGTGTGGCTTGCACACAGTAGTATAAAGAAGGTTGAGGTTAGCAGAGAGGAGCATGGCCGGAGCTAGAAGCGGGAAATGTCTTTTCAAAAACGTGCCAGAGGAAAGTTATCTCGAAGCGTTTCCAGCTTGAGGGGTTTTATTTTCGAATGGCCGAACACAATCTAAGAGCTCCTTCTGCTCCTTACACTTGCTCTTCTCCAAACAGTTGCTCGCTTCACATGGCAAATAATTCTTAATGGTCTCATCGCATATTGTTTCAACTTGCTTCACTTAATCGAGTTCAAGAGTTGTCTTAAGGGCTGACGACTGAGTTTGAAGATTCCCTAAACTATTACGCATTGGGGTCAGTTTAATGCAACCCAAAAAAGTCTAATCTAGCTTTAAGTGGTTTTCTGAGCTTTAATTTAACTGTTTGACATTTTCAAACACGTACTTCAATTGGTCAAGTTATTGCTTCTATAATATAAGTAGGACCGGTCCTTTCATTGATTGAGGGAAAGAATATCAGAATTGACTGACCGCGTGGATCAAGAAGAATAAAAAAATAATAACTCCCGAATTAACCAACCACAACCAAAAGGATTTGCTGTGTGACGAATTTAATTTAGACGTTCGAAAACAGTGTCCAACATCGAAAGACTAACTTGGGGAGACACTTTTGGTAATTTGGAGATCAAAAAGATTGGATTTAATCAAAAAGGAAATGGATATAGTGCCTTATTCCATCAAGCCCAAAGTGATGCAAATACGTCCTAAGTATTGGAAAAGACGCAAAACTCAATTCTACGAGTATTTCATAGTTCTTTGTTCAGATTGATGACTACGTGATCACCCATGCAGTTCGTGAATGATTTAAGAAAACCAATCACCCGGAGAATAGATGAATCAAGTTCTAAATTAAAAATAAGGATCTTTCGAAACCATTTTGCTTTCACGAAAAGTCGGATATTGTGTAAAAAAAAACAAACTTAATATCTTCGCTCCAGATTCGATATACAATACAGTAGAGCATAAAAGTGATGCAGGCATCTTCGAGTATATTAACTCAATCCGAAAGAAACACTGCGAACTAAGCAAGCGGTAATATATTGATATAAAATCCTCTATTCGAGTTCGGACTTCAACCGTGGGACAATACATCTAAGTTTCAAACCACTGCCTTATTTTTCCTATCTCCTCCTAACCCTCGCTCTCTGCAACAGATATTATAAAGGTAGTCGTTTACACTTGAGAACGATCAAATTATACGAAGTAAAAACATTGCTTGTACTTGTGCTATAAAAAAAATGCAATTTAAAATTGAGGATTGATATTCAGGACTTGGAATATCTGGGCCTGAGCTATAACTAATGTCTATTCTACGAAATTTCTACAACTTCCATTTGGTAAAATTTTGCTTTCCAGCTTCCTTGATTGCTTGGTTTTGAGACCGGAGAATCTGTGTTACCTTTTGTCGGGAACTGGGTTCCTTGGATAAGAACACACTCTTATCTGGAGCATTTTTGTCTATTCGTACCGCATTTTTGCTACCCTACTTGATCCACATCTTGTATAGCTCGAACAGAACATTCATAGCTTGTCGTCCCTTCCCACAACTCATAACCAGGTTCGTATATGTATACGTTTATGTGACGGGAAATATTTGTTGGCGAAGACTCCTTAAACCACCTCCCACATTGGGCTCCATAAAAAGAACAAGAAAGTATATTTCTAGAGTATAATTTTTTTTCTTCAAGAAAGGAGTTTTTATCTCACATTTCGGATAAACCAAAGACGCATTGGTACGATGAGTCTTCGTCATATTTCAAGCAAGGTCTCGTTTTTTGGCGTTGATATATCTTCCGAAACACAGGTTAAAAAAATCCTTTATTTTTTCAATGCTACAAGTATTCGACGAATCGATTTTTTGGCCAATATTTCTGTAGCAAAAGGCTACGAACATTCTAATAATACATCAAAAAGGATGTAATAATCAAGAATATGGATCGTCTTTTTGCAGATGAAAAAGACCATCACAAATCAGAAATCAGGGGTAGTAAAAGAATCGTTTCTAGATAAAAAAAAACTGCTTAACTGATTGTTTTTACTTCATTTAGACGAACCTATTTCATTCTAACTGAAAAAGTTACTTTAAAAAAAATAAAATGCCAACTAAGACCTTAAAGCCAAAAAATAAGGCTGTTTTTCAAACAGTTTCTTTTTTAAAGAAGCTTTTGTTTTGTATTTTTTGCAAAACAATAACGACTTTCTTTTCGAATTGAACTCTTTACAATTTCCTTAACAAGTAAATGCTTTAAGCCTTCAACTACCTCGTTCAACAACTAATCCGATGCTAAAAAGTTCTACAAGAAATAGAATAGCAAATAGGTAATGACTTTTGTTGAACCCTTTTTCCTGGTATTTTAATTCAGTTGCGATGCTATGAAGGACAGGTATCCCCCCATCCAACAGTTGAGCCTCAAGCCTATACTATTTCCAATTTCAGAAGCAAATCCATCCCTGATTTTCAACCCATACAACACCATCGACAGAAGCTATCAGGCCGGTGCTCTCGAAACACTTTCCTGTTTCCGTTTTGCATTTAATTTTTTTTTTTTTTTTTTATTTTTCGCCCCATCGCGCCATGGAAAAACTTTGAAATTGCAATGTTTTCTACCGGAGCCATCTACATATTTCGCCTCCGAATGGTAGATGCAGATGGATAAAAATTACCCTCAACCTCAGGCTCACTCCTCTCCGTGAAGTTCTCTCTTAGGCGGCTTTTGGGGAAGATTACATTGAAGTCCTCCTGTTGGCAGGCATCGACTGACGGAGAGTGGCTACACGGATGTTGATGAGGCTGCAGATACTTTTTGCTTAGACAGACTTTTAGCACTCATCTATAAGCAAACACCAGGCTACCCGAACGACACATACCGCATGTTGTAGCATGGTCTCGCGAACCAGGCTTCTAGGAGCAGTTACTTACTCAATGGGGACCAGTGTAAAAATGGGTAACACAGGACGAAAGAGAGTTGTTTCTCGCCGTAGGACTTTTGATAGGACTCTTGCCACCTATGCACCTTTTTGCATGTGGTGTGATTGCTACTACCTTTTTTTGCTCTATTTCGAAGAAGTGATCTGTTTTTTTTTTTTTTTTTTGTGGAGATTCCCGGTTGGCAAAGGACCCGTAGCTCTTCCTGCAAATGTTGATCTAAAAATACGATATCCTTACACGTTTGCTATGTTGTTTTTTTATTTTGTGTTCTGTTCCTGTTGAAACTACTTCAACTCCTCCTAGTTTAGATCTCATGTGTCGTTATTCTTCCTCCGGAATATTACTGTCCATAGAGCAGTCGACAACTGAAACAAGGAGAGGAGTAAAAGTGTTTTACATCACTGCAGGACATGGATAAAACAGGACATAAGATTAATTTCGGATAGTTGTTCATCTTTCCTTTCTCGATGAGTCCGGACGGAGTAGCGACCTGAGTGTATGGAAGCACTACTCCTTTTTTTTGCGAGCTTAGGCATTAACAATTGTCCATGTGGATATTCATTCTGGCTTCGAGCCAACACCTCAATGCACACAGCCCAACCGGGAGCCTGAATGGTGTTTTTTGTTATCAAGGATTTTAGCTGTAACAATGTTTACCTTGGTGTACCGTACCTCCCGATTCAACAGTGTAGAGAGAGCATTACAATTGATTTGAATCAATATTTTTATTTGCTATCATTGGAACGGCAATCCTCTCCTATTTCTCTGCATCTTTAAGGATCAAATGAAGTCGACAGAATGATGAAATTATTCAGGAACCTGCACACAACAACGAATAAATCAACTAATTGATTTCAATGATTTTACTGTCACTTCGACTTCGAGAAAACTGATATTTCGTCCTAAAATGACAAAAGGGACCAACTAAAATCGTTAGCAGCTGTTTACCATAGTAGAAACAATAAAAAGAAAAATAAAGAAAGGATCGCCATAATGTGTCGCGAAAAATCTACTGCGCTACGCGTGGTGTGTCATCGGCCATGAAAAAAGGACACCCTGCGCGACGACCTATGTTTGGGCAAATTAAATTATCCAAGCTCTCGTTCCCACCCTTATCTTGATGTTTTTCCTCTGGTTTTATTGTTTTTTCGCTTAATAATTTTCAGCAGCAGATATTCCCTCAACCTTCAGAGCAATAAAATCCATACGCAAACACACTGCAAGGACATTCTGCTACCGATTCTACACACCAATAGAGCCAACGCAAATACACCTACACGAAGGCACGCTGCTGGCTTGGTTGAAGGCCTTTCCAAATTATCAACCATCTGTTAAACCATCAAGGATAAGATTTTCTCGAATTAATTCTCGACGTAAAGACTCCAGGGAGTTCGTTAGTCATGAACGCGCTCGACATTGATTTTCGTTAACCTATACAACACTCGACCGGCTGGGTCGTCGGTTATTATGGGCTGTCAGTTGTCACCCATGTTGAACACTTGCTATCTCTGTCTTTCTGGATGTGTCGGGAGAAGGTGATGATTTTTATTGAACTTGAATACTGTGTGCGCGTTGTTATGGAAGTCAATGTGTGCCGCCACAATGGGTGGCCATGACGAAGGATATTAAAACAGTTCAGAGCTAAAGTCGCCCACGGGCATGATTCTTGGTCGAGATGTCAAGCCGTATGTACATACATATAAGGGAGGAATTGGGATTTTGATTGGAAATTAATTATTTTTAAATCTTTCTCGAAGGGATATTTTGGATTTCACTTTTGACTGCACGAAAAAGGATGTTCCAATTGTCCAGCGGGCATATTGAAGGAGTCCAATCAGCGTGCTTGGTGCGCCATTTTGTTGCTGTTGAAAACGATTTCCGTTAATTACTCGCTATGGTTCCGGTCCAAAACCAACTCAATCTCCTTCCTTACACAACTGGTTATTTTATTTTCATCGTTACAGATAGCGTTAAACCCTCAACGCCTCTTGTTTCGCAATGGTCTTGCAAAAGCTCTTTCGGACATATTTTGATTGGCTGAAGGATTGTGGACTTTGCCAACTGACAACCATGAACAATTTTAAAGTTATTTCGGTTTTAGTACCGTTTGAAGTCTTCTGAGATGTTGTTCCGAGAAATCTCAAGTTTAATCTTCGTTCAGACAAATTCCAAGAGCAGAAGATGAATTCCAAAATTTCAATTTGAAGTTGCGGTGATCAATTCTCTTAAATTGAATGGTCTCTTGCCGAAAAGGCCCATTTTTGGATTGCCGAATTTGAACTCGAGAAACCCCAGTTAGAAAACCCACTGTTTGGTGTGCCTTATAGGCTGATGGAATCATCGGACTACATTTCTTTGATAACGATAACGTTACCGTCAATGGAGAGCGCCATAGAAACATGATTTGTGGCTTCTTCATTCCTCAGTTGAATGGCATTGACGTGACAGAGCTTTGGTTTCAACAAGATGACACAACATGCCATACGGCGCGCGACACCATCAATTTATTAGACCTGTGACCTGGCCAATACTTTCTTTTGGGGTACTTTCATATGTACAAGAAATAAGTTAATCATAGAAGCATATCTATTCTACAGGAGTAAAAAAAACAAAACTCGTTTAATAAGAAGCGTACCACAAGAAACTTGTTCGCAAACATCAAAGCTGTAGTTTGGAATGGAAGGAAGTTGTCATTATGATTCCAACCATGGACAGGTTTAAGATTGAAGACTCAACGAAATTTTACTAAAAATCAAACGTGTGTCCGCGTCTGCGATAGTTGAAGGAAAGAATTGCAAGTCTAATGCGAAATAGTCAGCTACTTGGTGTGGTGATCGTTTAATAAAAAAAAACCTGGATACAGCAAATACATTAAAATTAAATTAACCAACCACACAAAAAGATAAGCATTCCTAGAATCTGTGTGAGGACATTCAATGTTTTTTTTATAAAGGACCGTTTTATCTTCGAAATTTCAAACAAAATTATATGATACGGTCGACTTATCGCTGTTTTTCATACAAGCTTTATAATTGATTGTGGGCTACATGCTAAGAGTCTAGAAGACGACGGATGTAAAGTTATCCAAAGTAAGATCGTTAATGCAATAGCTGAAATTCGTTACAGTCTGCGAAACAGAAAAAAAGATACTCTAATTTACCAACTCAATACAGATGTAGATGGACATAATAGGGCGGAGTAAATAGATAGTCAACTCAGTCATAACCTGATAGAAACTTACGACTTCGGCGATAAAAAATTAACATAATTCCTTCAAATCTATGTGCACTGATACCATCTTGAGCACCCTGGCCAGACCACTAACTTTTCAGACATGTACACGCACAACAAGCGACATAAAACCGGGTAAAATTTATTTGAAGATCAAAATAACCAAAATCTCACATCCCAACAGGTTAGCTTTTGAAAAGATCAACTAAAGACATGCCAAAAGGATGAGGTTCTATCAGATGAGGTTCATTTTATTATTATTTTCTTTCCAGCCTACTGTTGTTGTTAAATCAAAAAAAAATTCAACAACATAAGCATAGTTCAAAGAGGCAGAAAACAATGCATTCACAGTTGAACCAGGTGATTTAGAACATTTCAGAAGTCAGTCTTTATTTGTAATTTCCCGGACACGAGGATCATAAAAAGTATAAATTTGTAGATTGAATTACTAGGTGAGTGTTTAAAAAGCCCTAAAAACTTACAATTCGATGTTCAAAGTTCTGTTCCTTTATCCTCGATTATAAATGCTTTTAAATGTATTCCTATATTCCTTTCTGAAGCGAATGAGTTTTTTTTTTCTAAACACTTTTTTCTTTAAAAATGTGTTGTTCAATTATCACGTTTGCAAACTCAGTTCATTGGATTTCCCTTACAATGTGGTTGTAGAGGAAAACAAAGGTAAACCTTTCGTCCCAAGCCACATGCGTATGTACGTATACTTTTCGGTTTGTCACGAAGGCGGCTGTTGACCATAGCTAAAGAGGATTTCGTGTACACAAGGAGTTACCTGCACGTGTCTGAAAATTTTAAGTTTCCAAAGCACGCACCAAGTTTTTATTGACTTTCTTACACCTTTTTGTCGTTAGTGGAATGTTTTTGAATGAGGATGTCCTTGTCACTTGTTGTCAACAATGCTCGTTTGGGTAACAATTTATTTTTGTTTTACGTCTATGATATTAAACAATAAAGCCTTAAAATGTTTGAGCTTTAAATGGTTGGCTCGTTTAGTGGAAAACCAACACATTTTGACTTAATGAAATAACTTTAAGAATTTCCAAAAAGAGCGAGTTCTTCCATTAAAAACCAGCTTGACGTATACTTCAGCTGTATATTTTTAACTTTCGTTCTTATTTTGTAGTTTTAAGTTATAAGAAAACATGATCACCAATTTCGCTCTTATTGGTCAGTCAGCATTTTTTTTTTTGGAATTAAGAAAAGTTCTTTTCTGGAAAAAAAATAAAAATGATTTTAAAGTTCTCTAAAACGAGGCCCGCTTTGGTATAGACTACAAATTAATAAGAACGTCGAAAAAAATGCAAAATTTATGAAAAAAATTCTATTAAATGAAAAAAACAAGTCAATTATTTTCTTCAAAATTTTGAATTTAAAATTTTATTTCTCAAAAATAATTCACTAAAACAACTTGAGTCGAACATTAAATTAAAGTATGGGATATTAGAAAAGTTATTCTCCTCTTTAAGATATTCTCTCCTTGATTTAATTTTTTTTTTCATTTTAAGTCAAGTCAGAAAGAGCCTCGACCCGCCTAAACGGAGGGAGATAGACCCCCGATATGAATTTTTCTTGCCTTGACCTAATCTACTCGCTCGATCATTTTGTCGCATTTCATTCAAATCATACTACGTATGTATCGCACCTTAAACGTAAAAATTTCTGTATTGACAGAGATCTTCTTGATGAAATCAATTTCTGTATGAAAATAGAAAAATGTGACAAAGCGTTATGCTATTTCAAAATGTTTTTTGGTCTAGCTGACAACAATCTTTGTAGGTGTGGCGGCAACGATAATGCATGATTTTCGAAAATTAAATACGTAGACCTTTATCAATTCCAAAAGGAACGCGAGACACCGTCGAAAAACCAGATAGTTTTTAAAAACCTCATCATTCGCATTCTCTAATAAAACATTTCTTTGTTTTTAGTGCAAAGGTCATTGTCATTCTGGCGAATATATTCACTATTTTCATTGCCAAAAATATTGTCTTAAACAAAAGAACGACATGTAAAAAAGTCAACAATAAAATTGATTAGTTTCTGTCTGTCTCATAAAACTCGTCAAAATAATGGGTGTAGCGAAACGAAGATTGATCGCAAGATTATTGCTTTCCCCTTGCACTTCAGGTAAATATTTGAAAAAGAGCGGCATTTGATGGCAGTTGTTACCGCCGCCTTTGTACCGGCCCTGCGACACCACACGGAAGGGTGCTCGACAAGCTGCGAAGACTGGCCGGGGGTTAAGGTGATAAATATGGGCGCCACGCGATTGCCCTTCCGCAGGCTAACTCAGTTAAAACCGCGAATTAATTGTGAGGTTCGCAAAATGTCTTGATTGTCCCCGCGAAATAATGAACAAAACGATCGAATTTAATCTAGGTACAATTTAATTCATTGACTTACTTAAAATAAAAATTCAAAATTTGTTCTTAATATCTAAACTAACTTAAATCTATACAATTCGTTTTTCTTATACACTACAAAAAAAAAAATATATGAAGAAACGAAGAAAAGAAAAAAAAAGGAAAATTCCCGCCCGGAATTGAACCCGCGTTCTGCACACACGTTGCGATGCATGGTAAACCGGATACGATACCATTGTGATTAGTCTTGGATAGTAAGCTGCGTCTTTGGTCGGCCATTAACCAAGAACAACTCAGACGTTGGAAGGCATTTTTGAGCAAAGATAAAATGCTTTGAAGATAAATTGCGAAAAATTAGACCAACAGAATTTTATCCAAAACCAATGAAGAAACCAAATCTTCCACTACTTTATTGAAAAAAAGGGCACCATGCACCTATTTTATTTAAAAATAAAAAGTTAGACAGTCGACTGCGTTTAAATTTGTTCCGAAGCGAATAGATATCAACAAAGCTTGCTCTTTTCGACACTACACGTAACTTCTGCCCCCAATTTCCTGCTTTCGTTACCTTGATTGTTAAACATGTGGTCATACTCCGAATTCCCAATACAAAGTTCCACCGATTGTTTTACTTATTTTTTTTCTGACCAATCGGAGGTTAATTCGATAAGTTTCACGCCACAATGCCCTTGGTCCATTAGAGTGATATGATACGAAGTACATGAACTCTACGAGGGTGCTTGGAAAATTTTATAAACACTTTAATTCAAAGAAAAACGAAAATAAAAAATAAATAAACTCACACTCAGTGTCAACCCCGCCCTCAGGAACTTAATCAAATTCATTGTAAGTCACCTTTGTACCTTGTACTTCAATGCCACACGAAAAAGGAAAAGGTCTGTCACACAAATTGAATAATTAATCAAGACCAGGCGAGAGTACTCAATAAGACAAAACAAAAACAAAAACAACAAAAACTATAGCCACAGAGAAATATAATTCAAGGAATACACATCGAAAGGACGAAGCAGAGAGAGCGAAAACAAAAAATGAACATTTTTAATGCGTAATTAGTATGAATGTCCCCAGTGACAATGGGCAACGAAAATGCGATTAAAATTGGGCAAACGGGTCAACACAAAGAAGGACGAACACCGGGTAGGGTTGGGTTTGAGAAAATCTTGGAACTCTGCTTATTGTGTTATAAGAGGCCATTGTGTCGCTCAGTTGTCCACAAACTCATTATTGTTCATTTATCATTATTATTGCATTAGGTGAAACGGTAAGGTGGTGTTGATGATGGTCGTCGTGACGACTAAGATCTCTGCGGCGTTTGGACGGCAAACCTTTGAGCTTTTCATCTTTTATGAAAAATGACAGAAAGGACAAACTCATTTGCGCCCACATTTGATGAGGACGGAGCTGTGTGGCAGAAGGGCAAAAAAAAAGGATTCATAATCATTATTGTAATGGAAATGAATGAATAAGCACTTTTCCTCGCCCGTCCATCATTATGCATTCAGTTTTGGTACACTCTCTGTTCCCATGGTTTTTTTTTTCCTACCTACTCCTCGTTGTGCTTATTTTGACGACCTTTTTGTTTGTATTTTCTTTTTTTTTGTATTTTATGATGAGATAAATGAGTTAAGTGTATGGGTTGGTGGACTTTTTTTTCCGCTAAATAATTATATTTAAATTTTAAGTGGTAAAACGAGATTTGAGTTTATGAACAGGACTTTCAGTTAAATGAAAATGAAAGAGATATTTAAACAATGAGAGCAAAAAGAAATTAGGAGCTTGGAAGCAGATGTCTTTGAACTCAGATGGCTGTCCGATAATCTGGCTTTGGAAGCGATCAAAACCCAGAACTTATCCATCAACCCAGGGATTAAACCAAATGGGGTTCAAAGTTAAACGCACTTCTGACACAATTGCTTAGTACACAAAAATAAAGAAGTACTTTGTTGAGTTGAAAAAGCGTATTGAAGTCATTAACTTCCCTGGGATACTTTTTATGTTTCAAATGGAATCCGAGGAAAAAGACTCAGAAGGACTTTGTATTACTATTACTATAACAACTCGACAAAAGAAAAAAGAAAAATCTACTTGAACCCGTTGGAAATACATAAAAAAGAGCAACAAGGTTTTTATGACTTCGAATTCGTTTCGAAAATATATAAACATAAAAAAACATTATTACATAGGAAGGTCTGTACTTCTTCTTCTAGCGATAGCTTGGTCGGATACTTATTTTATTTCTATTAGTTCGGTAGCCTTAAGTACTGCTAGATCCTCTGCCTGGAATAAGCACGCTTTTCAAGCATTCGGTAGTCATGGGGAGGTTTGTGGAAAAGATTCCAGAACACGTTTGTCTAGTCCGAAGCGAACGGAAAGAACTTTGTAGGAATCTAGTTAGAGAACTTAACTATTTTGCCACACCCTTAAAAGTTCTTCACAATGAAAAGATACAGGTTCAGGTTATTTCTCAAGTAGAAGAGTTGAGGTTGAAGTATATTCTTGAATCGGCCCAAAGTTCGTTGACGATGGACCTAGTTTTGAGCGCACTTTTCGAAGGCATTATAAATGACCATTCGATCGTGTTTAACGAGATCAAAAGGCAGCAGCTGCAGTACTGCAAAGTGAGATGGAAACGGTGATCTAAATTTGTAAGGACATACACTGCAAATGGCCACTTTGTCCACAAAAAAAAATACAACAAGAGAATTTAAATTATCAGCGCATTTGCGAGCAGCAATTCGATGCGTTAGTGTCTCGAGGTAAGAGAATAAGGATACTTGATTAATTTTCAATGTATTTATAATGGTTCACCTCCTTAATCGACCACCTCTTGGAAAGACTCTATTATTCCTTATTTCTGGGTCACCTTTGAAGACACTCATCCCCTCGGGCCAATTATATAATTTACCCTCTTTCATCTGAAGTCCTTTGAAAATTGTCATAACAACAGCTCTATTCTCAACAGAAGCCATTTTAATCGATTAACAACACACAGTTATGCTCTGTTGTTCAACACTTAACCACTTTGACCATAATGCACCATTTAACATCAAATACGTTAATAATTAGTCTTGTAACAATAGCCGCACTCTAAATGGCGGGTTTACAAAACGAACAAAAAAAAAGGGCGCAATTAATCCTTAAAACTCGTTCACTCGTCGACCTCATAACTGCTAAGAGGCGGCAGAACCACTTGACCCAAATGTAAATTACGGTCCGGAGAGGTGGAGCGAAATGTATATTTTAAATTAAAACTAAAACATAACACTAAACCAGCAGAGCTTACCCCAACCACTTTACCTGGTCCATTCACGAAATTAATTAAAACGTGAAATGAGTTGTGTTGGGAAGCCGACATAAAAGAATCCACCAACACCACCACTATCACACCGCTTTAAAAAAGGATGCTGCCGATGAGAATGCCGATACCAATGTTGATGGCGATGCCCTGATGCACACAGTATAGAGAAACCAATCGAAAATTAAACCACAAAAATCAATCGAATTACTCCTCTCACCAGCTGGACGCAGATGGTGTATGGACTCTGGCTCTTGGCTTGGTAGGTATTGGGAATTAGAACTCGTATCAGGTGCAAAAGGTCGTCCTTTTTATAAGAGCGAATGAATCGCCTCCACACCCTAACGAATTGAGTCGTTTACGACTAAAATTAGCCCCTCACGCCCGTATGATGTGTGCATGTGTATGGACATGGCTTCCCCCAGCTGCCTGCTTTGATTGGTGACAGGAGCACATCGGAAGTAAGATCCTCTTAGAGACCCAATTTTTTCGCCACACAGTTGAATGGACGCCATCAGGGCATTGACGACGACGACGACGATGATGATGATGATGATGACGATAATGATGAATACGATGTCCATGTTGCGAATGATGATGGCGAATGAATGGTTTGCTCCTTCTTGAGGGTGAAATGCTTTTTAGTTTCCATTAAATGAGGCGCACATACAACTTCAGGAAGTCCGGTATGGTATCCAGAAAACCCAGCACAGCAACATGTGGGCTACACTTTATTCAATCGGTTTAGAGAGAAAGTACTTCATTCATTCTTTCGATCGTTCATTCCCATTTTTTTATGGTATACCCGCCCGCCGCCCTTTTGAAACTATAAAGAGATTAACATTCTAGATACCTTTACGCTGCTGGAAGCGTAAGGACACAAAAGGACCGACGACGACCAGATGAGTGAGAGAAAACTTAAAAGGATACGACATAGAGAAGCTGTTTGTCCTTCATTCATCTTTATTGTTACCTTCTCTTCTGCTGATTTTGGTCTTGGCCGTTATTGTGACTTTGGAATGGAACCGAGGGCTATTAGCACCACATTCGATTTATGAGGACCAAGCCATCATCCATCGCCGTCACAATGTGTGTTCGAGAGAGAATTTATCGGTGCGACTATAAAATAAAAAAAAAAAACACAACGACAAGGTAGAAAAGAATAAAAGCAGTCCAAGGACTTAAGGACTAGTACCAGCAGCAGCAGCAGCAATTCTCATGAGTAATTCGCATATTCCATTACGGTAATTATGAGGAACGAAACGACAAAACAAAAATATGAAACACAATGTAGCTTTTACAGAAGCTTGTTGTTGTATAGTTGTATTGCTGTATAGTGCTGAACAACGCCCTTGCTTTTGTAAGGATAATTAGGATACATAAAATAAAGACATAATCTTTTTTTTTCGTTTTTGCTTTTTTTTCTTTTTTGCACACAACAACGAAGGATTTCTTTGTGTGTTGGAGGTTTATGTCAGCATGTCAGGTTATAATCTAATTGCTTTTGGCTATAAAAAAGGGTAACGATTTGAATAATGTCTTTGCCGTACTATAATTGGAGCAGGAAGCACAAGTCCCGAGCTCGGTGGGATTTAATAGTACTGGGTGTGGGTGTGGGCTGTAAGCTATTTTGAGATTTTGCAAAGTCGATGTCGTTAACTTTTGGTTGACGTTTGCTTAAATGGCCTTAGGATTACGTCAAATGTCCGACATTGATTTGGTGTATTTATGTTTTTGTTTTTTTTATTATTTGTGGCAGTTATAGTGTAGTATGGTTGTTAACCTTGGTTTTTAAAAGTGACAACATGCAGGGCTTTTTTTTCGAATCGTATTATGCATTAAAGGGAGAATGATTCGAAGAGTGGTTTTGAAGAGTACTTCAGAGTCAGCAGTTAAGATCCAACAACAACGATGACTGAGTCGTTTTGTAACAACTCAGTTCCATTTAGTTGTTCTAAAATTGACAGTTGCAGTATCTTCCCAATATCTAATGATAATCATAATAGGACTACCGGTTGAAAATGTCGTTATTGCAGACAACTTCATATCTATTACTCTGAGGTGAATTTTGACCATTGACAGCTGTCACATCAGAAACTTCATGTCATTGTCTAATTATTTCAGTCTAAGTTATTGGTCATTAGTGAAAACACACAAAATGTCTACATTCGTGCCATCAAAACAACATTTGCGGGAAGTTTTAATATGCTTCTTTCATTTAAAGAAAAAAGCGACCGAAGCGCATTACCTGGGCTATACCATAGACGTAAGAATGTGTCAGCGGTGGTTTAAGCGGTTTAAAGATGGTGATTTCGACACCGAAGACAAAGAACGCGGCGGCCAGGAGAAAAAGCTTGAAGACCATGAATTGGAGGCATTGCTCGATCAAGATCCATCACAAACGCAAGAAGAACTTGCAAAATCACTTGGCGTCGCTCAGCAAACCATTTCCGATCGGTTGAAGCAATGAGAATGATCCGAAAGGTAGGACATTGGGTGCCGTATGAATTGAAGCCACGAGACGTCGAACGTCGATTTTGCATGTCCGAAATGCTGCTTGAACGCCACAAAAAGAAGTCTTTTTTGCATCGAATCGTCACTGGTGATGAAAAATGGGTACATTACGATAATCTAAAACGTCGGGCAACGTATGGATACCCCGGACATGCCTCAACATCGACGGCCGTTCAGAATATCCATGGCCTGGAGGTTATGATGTGCATTTGGTGAGACCAGATGGGTGTTGTGTATTATGAGCTGCTAAAAGCGAATGAAACAATCACAGGCGAGGTCTACCGATTAAAATTGATGCATTTGAGCCGAGCACTGAAGGAAAAACGGCCGGAAACGGTCGCAAGACACTTACCTTGAAACGCTCAAATGAAATGTCCTACCCCACCCGCCGTATTGTCCAGACCTTGCGCCATCCGATTACTATCTCTTCCGATCGATGCAACATGGCCTGGCTGACCAGCACTTTCGTCATTTCGATGATGTCGAAAAATGGATCGATTCGTGGATTGCGGCCAAACCGATCGAATTTTTCAGAACGGGTATCCATGAATTGCCAGAAAAATGTGAAAAATGTGTGGCTAGCGATTGGCAATACTTTGAATATTTAATTTTTTTTTTTTCCTCAATAAAGCATTGATTTTTGAAGAAAAAAACGACATTTTCAACCGGTAGTCCTATTACTACGAGATGGAGATATCATTCTCCTTCTTCTCCTTAAGAGCCTGAGACAGAGCTGCCTTCCAGCCCTGACTGTGTTGTGTACGCTGCTTCCAGTTGGTTAGACCAAGCTTTTTAGCATCCGCAATTGCTTGAGGAGGTTCGTTCTTCCCATTCGTCTTTAGCTTGGTGGCTTAGATTCGAAGCCACACTAACCGAGTCAGTGTAATTGACGGATTTTTGCCTTCTAGACTATATACACATCTTTGTATAGCTCGTTGGAGTTCGAGGTTATGCCTTCTCCTCCATATACCCTCCTCGAATATAGGACCAAATATCCGACAAACGATTTTTCATTCGAAAGATTAAAATATTTCCTTGATTGGTTTCGTCCAGCATTCGGCTCCAAAAAGCAGAACTAACAAAATCAGTGCTTTCTAGAACAGTATTTTTGTTCTACGTGCAAGGAGTTTGGATCCTAATTGTTTTTTCGACAAACCGAAGTAGCCAGGGTCTTCGGATCTCCACTATGGTGTCGTTTGTAGAGGATATATTAGTTCCAAGGTAATTGAAATCCTTTACTATCTCAAAATTGTAGCTGTCAATCGAAGCTGGGTAGACTCGAAAAAGAAAGAAGCTTACGTGTCGACGCCGTACTATCGTACTATCTGTCCCAAGACAGGATTGAAGAAAACAGGTGACAGGGGATCTCCTTGCCGAAATCCGGTGCATGTTTGGACTTCACAGTGCATCGTGTATTCTCAAACCATGTTCGACAGAATAAGAATGAGATGGAGATAAACTTAATCATTTTTGATAACGAAACGATGCAATAAATCACAATGCAGAAACACGACGCCTTGTTAGAGTTCCTGACCAATACAAAGTTGACCAACTTCCATGCTTGACGCTCATATTCTGAGCAAAAGAAAAAAATTCAGTCGTTTCGATAACACCCGCAAGCTTTGTTCATATTTGCTAGAGTGGTGTTCCTCAAGGATCCGATATCTAAAGTGGAAAATCATGAAGAAAGACTATCCACGTACTACATGTGAGAAGAGCAAAAGCCTTTACAAAAGATGAGCATAAAATTATATCTTAAAAGGTACGATTGAATTCGTAAATGATAAAAGATTTATCTCTCTTGAGTTTACATAAACGCAAAACAGTTAAATAAATCATCAATAGTTCATGTCAGAGGATTGCTTGTACTTTGTACGCCAAGGCAATCAGGGATGTTCCTCTTCAGATTTGACAGCAACGGGCTTATGCCTCGTAACAATCGACTCAAAACCATCAAACTGAAAGACAGCATCTATAGACATAATCCCCCATAGTTCCCGTTAAAGTATGCGAATCTCCTTTCAAAATGGAAGGCTTTAAAGCCATGATATCCAATGATCCTTGCATAATCACAATGCTTAAGTACTCAGCGCAGTCTAGATAAATGAAGAAAAATGGATTCGAACACCACATTTTGTTAACAAATTATTTCAAATCCAATGAACCCCCTTTGAGAAATTGATGATGTTTTTTTTTTTTTCCTCAAGGCATACCAGCGAAAAGTCAGAATATGGAAACAGAGCTTTGCTGGTGGAGCCCTGTGACTACGGTGGTGGCGTTGGTGGTTTCTTGTAATAGTCGCAAAATAATTTTCTAAAAAGCGTAATCAATCATCCTCACGTTTT
This sequence comes from Orthonevra nobilis, assembly GCA_963555765.1. Lineage (NCBI taxonomy): Eukaryota > Metazoa > Arthropoda > Insecta > Diptera > Syrphidae > Orthonevra > Orthonevra nobilis. The sequence goes on along the minus strand of OY743226.1, from coordinate 81,924,227 downwards.
TCTGTGCAAAGTCAGCGGAAAAGCAGCCAACGGGAAAGCGAAATGCTACTCCACCATGGGAGGAACACACAACAATAACTTTCCTTTATGTTTTCAGTCAGAAACACCTTTTAGAACAACCGAACAACCCAATATTTTTGTATTTTGTTGAATTTTCCACAAAAAAAAAGACAAAACGAAAATATAAATAAAAAGAATATGAAAATCGGAAAAATAAGAGCAAAGGCAAATGAACATCTTTGTTTTCTTTTTTGTGTTCCTTGTTTCTTTGTACCTGTGAAACTTCAAGTTGCTAATGGTATAAGAAAATAATGGGGAAGCTTTGGTGGTTAAGGGAGGTTGGGAGGTTGTTCCCTGTAGGAGCCAACATTTTCAGTGAACATGAAGATGGGCTCTAGGTTGATGTAGGAGTATGCGTTTTTACTTGCCTCTTTGGGGAAAAGTTTTTTGTTTTCGAAACGAGAGCAGATATGATTTCATTTTTGCTTTTTTTTTTTGCTCTCGAGATACTACTACTGGGGCTTTTGGTTTGGGCAACGAAAGATGCATGACGCAATAAAAAAATGTTAAATATTAATTTTGGACAACAAAGGGAAGAAGAAGTCGAAGACGAACCAAGAAGAGCAAGAATAAAAGTTTACATTCTGTAAATTTTCGGACCGAAATCTTATTATTAAGTTGTGGCTTGGCCAGGTGGAAGGAGGAGAAATAGCTTTGCTTGGCAGCATTTTTCTACAACCATTCGTTTCATAGACACATGATGGGATTTTCTTTTTTTGTAGGAAACCGATTTCAGTTTTTGTTTGAAGTCTGCATATACTTTTGGCATAGGAATCTAAATGAAATGATTTCTTTGTTTTTGACCGTTTTGTTATTCAAGACGATGTTCTCTGAAACAAAAAAGGCTTTAAGTTTCTTTTATTCTTTTATTCAATACTTTTTTCAAGACGCCACAAGATGTTTGTGCGAAGGGGGAGGTGTTTTTTTATGGCTCGGCCATCATCGATCTTTTAGGAATTCGTCATTATGTAAATTCCATTGCAAATATTGTTTTTGAAGTATCCTTAAGATGGTTTTATACGACATCCGATTGCACTTAATTGGACGGAAAGTTTTCGGAAGAAACTTAATTAAGGAAATCGGGAAGCAAAGAAACACTGCGTTGTTCTAAATGCGCGTTTATGTTTCAGAAGCAAGTATTTTGATTAAAACCAAGAATTCACAGAATATTTTTCATTCAAATACTCTGTTTTCTAAAGAATTCATAAGAAATTGTTTGAATAAAAATCCCCTTTGTGTACATGAATCTTAGTTTTTCATAAAACTCGCTCTGGATTTCCAGTAAGCAGCTCGTAATATGGTGAAAAGTAGTACTAGGTTTCAAAGACTACGAATCCAAGCAGCAACCTGACGTTCTCCAGACGGCCGAACCGCCAACCAAATCGCCAAAGCACGCTTTCAATATCCTGAACGTACAAACGTTTAGAGGGGCAAACATCGACTCTGATTATTTTCTTGTTGCAGCCAAATTCAAAGCTCGACTATCGAACGAGAAGAAGCTGCGAATCGCAAAGAATGGAACATTGGCGCCTAAGCACACGTGGACTATTAAGAGCCTACAGAAAATGCCTGAGCGAGGGACTCTCCCCTGTGCATTCATGGTCTACAAACGGCACCAACGACGTCTATCAAAAAGCTTAAGAAAAACAAGGCCGCCGGCTCTGATGCCCTACCAGCGGAGCTTTTCAAGTATGGTTGGGATGTTTTTGGTAGGGGCATGCACCAAATTATAAGCCAGCTAAGTATATGTCGATGAAGCCATGCCAAAAGACTGGACAATCAGCTCCATTTGCCCCATGCTTAACGTCGCGTATATGATCCTATCCAATATATTGTGTGAAAGTCTGAAGCCTTTCTGCAACACTTTAATCGGCACGTACCAGTGTGGCTTCCGGACCGGCAGATCCCTGAACAACCAAATACTCACACTAGGACAAATCACCATCTCTTTATCGACTTCAAAGTCGCATATGATAGCATTCATCGTCTTGAACTTTACAAGGCCATGGCCGACTTCAGGATCCCAGCAAAATTAAACCAGCTGTGTCGCTGGACGCTGGAAAACACACGGTACAATGCGTAAGAACAAGAAGAACAGGCAAAACGAGTTAGCCTTGAAGTAAACGAGGAAAAAGCCAAGTACATGTTGCCAACAAGCAAAAAAGCTTCTGTCCAACGCATTGGGCAAAACGTCACTGTTCGCAACATTAATTTAGAGGTGGTTAAGGAGTTTAATTATGACACTTTAGTGTCAATTCGACGAAGATTCACCCCTTCGGATCATAGCCCGCAGGTTCGAGACGACAAGGTACACCGAACCACAGTTTTAACGATCAAGCGATTGCGGATGCCTGGAAGATTGGCAGGTTATTGTGTCTCAGGCAGAGACGCTCAACGGGTCGAGAGCCCATTTAGTAAAAAAGTAAATAAGTTAGCAATATAGATATAAAAACTAAACTAACTAACTAGATATAATAACCAACTAGTTTTCCTTTCGCAAAAAAAAAAATCAGGGAATACATTCCGGGATTTTTGCATTTTTTCGCGAATCTCAGCTTTCTATCAAACTGGCTCTAGGTAATCACTATTCCATTAGTTTAAGGTTGAAATTCAAACAATACTGGCTATAAAAAAAAAAATACAATAAAATTGTTTTTTTGTTGCAAAAAGAAACTCATGGGTATAGTCAAACATACTTCTCAGCATCTTGTTACAGAAGATACCTTTTCTTTTCAGCTTTACACAATTTTTCTTGTGTGGTTCTTCTTTGAATCCCTTACCTGCTCCCTTTTTGGTTCTTACTTACTGTTGATTCCTTTATCATCTCATGGATTATTAAGAAGATTGTTGTTACTTATTTTTGGATTAACCAACAGAAAAAGACTATTTCGAGGCTAGCGGTTTGGTGGGCATCAAAAACATTCCTTAATTGTTAACATTTTCACCACACACACACACACAAAGGGGTAAAAAAGGACCGAAATAATAAATGAAGGACTTTTCAAGGACCCACCTATCTAATCTTTGATCCATTCATCCATTTGATCTTAAGAAATACCTTTTGCCTTAAATGGGGACCATACACTCTGGCTTTAAGAATGTTTTCTAAAATTCTTCCTTGTCTTTGTTATGTGTGTGTGCGCAAAAAGATAGACACAGTAGTAAGAGATCACATCAAGGACAAAATGGATTTTCTTTTCTCATGGCTTTTGTTTAGCGTTAATGGTTTCTTTTTTGGGATGCCATGTCATGGCAAACGCAAAATGAAGATACAAGAAATGTCAAAGTTTGATTAGTAAAGTGGACAAGAAAAAGTTTTTTCCTTGTCTTACTTTTCTTCTTGTTTTGCTCCTGCAGGGCTAACAAACTCCCGTTTCACATTGTGTATACCCGTGGTATGTCCTTGCATGTGGGTGACTGTAATATTGATTTTTGTTTACACATAGGTATTCGAAATAATTACTAATGATGGAGAAAAGAAACTTTTTTGACAGATATAAAATAATGATAAATGACCTGGGTGCAATTAAATTGAAATTGATTGCTCCAACAAGGACACAGCTCCAGAAAGGTAGGGTGTTCTACGAAAATTGCTTTCATGGCATCGATATTGTTTTGCTTTTGTTTTTGGTAAAGGCGGGTTACGCGTGTATGCACAACGCATACAGAGGTGAACTGTTTACGATATGTTTGTGACATTTTGATTATGCTTAATAAGTTAGTTGCTTTATTATTCTTAATCAAGGAATTGCGAAAAAAAAATGGAATGTGATAATGAATCGATTCAAAAAGTACCAGAAGAGATGGATACAAATCACAGGAATCCTGAGAGAGGGTTTTACTCGTATGAAAAAACAGAGATTTTTATACAAAGTCTTACCCCAAGTATTCATTTGATGCGAGAATATAACAATATCTTCAGCTCAGATAGTAATGTGAGGTCAGGCCATGAGTTTTTCATTTTTACTCAAACACCTTAGAGAGCGAAAAATAAAACAGTCGTCTCTTAAAATCCATGCTCTACTTATCTGTTCAAGAGTTGGTATGTCCATCCCTTCTATTCACCGCATATAAAGAAACTTATTTCATAATTGCTGCTGTAAAGATATCGGCCTTTCATGCTGGAAGATGATCTGTCTCAATACTGCCGGCATAATATATAAACTTATTTCGAATAAAATACTGTGAATTGAGTGTGATCAAATAATTCCATGTCAAACTCCCTGTCCAAGTTCGGATTACAACCCTGAAGCAATTGAAATTTTAATTCCTTTCCTAATCCTTCTTCACGCGTTTTATAAAAAAAAATAATAATGAGAGTAGTCATGATATTTTAAGATTGATCGAATTATAAAAAAAAAGAGTTTTGTTTCTAGGGTTCCGTATACAAAGGGTGCGGGTTCGAAGCTTATTATTAAGCCTCCGCTGTTAGTCCGTATGTCTGTCACACTATGGTCATTATAACACCGCTATAACAACAATTAATAAAAATGATATAATGTCAAGAATAAAAGCACGGGTCCAAATAAAAAACGTATTTTTTTGCAAAATGACAAAACAATTTTACACCAAAAAGAAGTCAATTAAATTTAAAATTAATTTTTAAACGCAAATCAATCTTGTGCCAAGAGGAATGTTATGAAAAGTTAAAAATTTATTTTGAAAGCAACGCAATGCCATATCAAGAAGTGGGCTATGGACGGAACTCTTCTTGTGTGTCTTCGACTCGCATTTGGCCGTTTTTTAATATTATAATGTTAATGTATGTCAGGGTTTCAAACAGAGAGGAAAGGCTTGTTACAAAACTGATGCCCAGCCTTTAAAACGAAAAAAAAAAAGAAAAATTTAAATTGCATGGATTTCAAATCATAAATTTTCGGGCAGCACATTGTAAGCGAGGAGGAATTTGAAAAACCACAAATCAAACTGAAAGAAACCAAGAACCCAAAACATCGAAAAAAGTATTAAAAATTCCTGTCTTATTGTTAGCCAAAACTTAAATAAAAATCCACTCGATTTTTCTAGACAAAAGACCAAACTACGGCTCAGCTTTTTGTCGTATCCTACGCCTTCAAACTCAAAGTCAAATGGCTCTGATTTATTGTTATTGTGATTGGCGGCCAGATTAAAATCAAACCAAAGAAGGACAGAATTTAATAAAAATATCAGCCACGCCACAGCACGGCAGCAGCTGTCTTTGTCATTATTAATATTTGTTAATTATTCACTTTAATGTTTGGTTTAAGGAAAGTTCTCTCCTTTGCTCCTCTCATTTCGTTCTGTCCGTCGTTCTTTCTTCTTTGATGGAAGAAAATCCCTCAAAAAAAGTTCACCCTCAATTGTTAGCATCTTAAAATTTCAATGAACTTTGCACATACAACAAAATATAAAACATAATCATTTGTTTATTTAACAAAAAAAAAAATTTCGTTATTCGAAGATTGAAATGATGTGCCTTGGAAGTTTTTATCAGGCCCTCGTGGAGGCAAAAAAAGAAACCTCCTGAACCTCATTAAAAATGCACAAAGCACTCACAGTTCAGACAGCGGATTTCATTGTGAAATGTGAATGCCACGAAGTAATGACAACACAAATTATTGAGGCGTAATATAATGCTAAATAATGATACAAATTTTTTAAGTTATTATTTATATTATTTGTGATAAAAGAGGAACTCTAACCACGACGCTGTGAGAGCTGTTGTGGTATTGAAAATGTCTGATTCAACAAAAAATGCAGACTTTTTTTTAATGCTATTCGAATTGAGTAAGAGAAATTGCTATTTGTTCTGAAATCCATAACAAAAAAAAATTTAGTAGAATACGATAGTGAATGCACCGTAACGAGGACAAAGATGAGTTGTTAAGCCATGCGTTTCCAACGTGGTAATTCTAAAGTTGACTTTTTAAAATTGTTTACAAAGCAGTTTCGAAGGGACTTTTCTTTGTATGTTCTCACTGACACCACCCAAATAAAATACATATATAAATTTTTGAAAGCCCGATTTTTCGTAATATTAACAAACAATTAATCGCCAGACTTCTTTGTGAACTTTTTTCATCACTTTTGTTGTTTTTTTTAAAAGCCATTTATTGCTTTTGAATCTTTATTTGTATTCTTAATTTCGCGCCCTCAACTACCATTGCGATGATGATATTTAATATAGATTGATACATATTCACTGGTCATTATGGGGTTCTTACAAAGCTTTACTAAATCGATAAACTTTTATGTTTCAGACTGGTAAGAGGTGTCCAGAATCCAACTCGTAGAATGGTCACGTGTCTAAGCCCTTTTAACCACTCTTCTCTACAGAAAAGGTTTTTATACAAGCCTTATAACTAATAAAGGTTCTTGGTTCTTGTCATTAACTGACTTAAGGCGCAGTTGGTTGAGTACCTTCCTTTCAATTTTATCAGTTGATAGATTTAAGATTCGAGTCCGGGAGTAAGGCTAACCAAGGTGGCGCCACTTGACAGTGATCATGAAGCTGATGAGCTTTTAGTTAATGTATGAAATATCATGACATTTTGTCCATTCGTTTGCAAGCTACAGTTTTTCCGAGCCGTAGTAAAAATTATGGGAAAACAGGAGTAATGCATCTTGTTCCAATGTTGTTTTTGATGGAAAAAAACTTCCGAACAATCAATGCAATGGTTGCAGAAAAATTATCCTACATCTGCTCCTTCGAGAACAGCGGTCTAACTGAAGTAAAGTGAATTTAAAATGAATCATACAAGCACAGAAAACGTACTTCGCTCTGGAAGACCAAAAGAGGCTTCGAATACGGAAATCGTCCACATTTGCTGAACATCGACCAAAAACAGCAGCGCTTCTATGATTCAACGGTCGATCTAGCGTTGTTGCAGCGTACTCGAGCGGAATTTTTCCCACGTTTTGTGACGATATATGAAACGTGGGCCCATTGCCATACGCTTGAGTCCAAAAGACACTCTGCCTGGGCGTATTTCGAAGTCTTGGACATTTCGTTCTAAAAAGTGTTTTACTCTCAAAGGCAACTATGTTAAGGAGTAAGTATTACTTTGCCTAAAAAGGCTTGTTTTCATTTTAAGTCCCTAGAGCTTTCGGTCCGTGTTCCGGCGTTTTAAGATTTATCAATTTCCAAAATAAATGCTGAAATACGTTTACCTTTCTGTTCGATAAAGGCAACGGAAACTACTTTTCGCCTGCCTAAACGGTTCATCTATGGTATTCTATGCCCGCTGGGTGTCCGAAGCGAAATGGTATAACCGACATTTGCTATCTTCAATTTTTAAATCAAAAATATGCTCTAAACAGCGTAAATGATTCGAAAACGTAATGACAAATGTCTGCAAAAGAATGGATTTTTCTGGACACTTTTTTAACATAAAACCTCGGAGTTTGAACTACAGACAAAAAGTAAAATACATAAAACAGAACAGTAGGTTGTAAGTGTTTAATTTTTTTAAATTAGAGTAGAAACACATGTACTTACTGCAGGTCATTAACTGATGTTTTAATTTCCGTCAAATCAAATCATAAACAAAAAAAAATTCACCTCGTTTCAAACATACATTTTCGTTGAAAAATAAAACTTCCCCATAGACCTGCCGTGAAATTTTATCTAACTGAGATCAGTAGCTCTTGTACTCTTTTTCCGTGCGTTTAACGTGAAAAACAGGGATTTCCGGTGAAATGAAAACAAACACTGGCTCTGCGAATTTCCGTTTAAAATTAGCACCACAACAAAATCTTTCACTCGCTGCTCCCCCAATCCCTAGCAACAAACAAATCCTTGTGACAATTATAAAATATATATTTTTTTTAAAACAAATAATAGACTTGCAAAAAAAAAAAAGTTATTCTTCTAAAATAAAAACTCTTCTCCCACCTTATGCTGCTGCATAAGGCAAAAACAGATAATTTCGAAAAGTATTCGCAAACCCTAGGGATAAAAAACAAAGTCCTATGAAGAGCGCCCAGCGGATGGGTGGAGGTTCCGAGTCCTTAGCGGCGTAATTACCATTAAGCGTGTGCACGAGGAAAACAAAAAAAAAAAAAAGTGGAAACCAGAAAAAAAAAAGTTGTACAAAGCCGGGAATAAGGGACACACTGTGATTCCATCGGTAGGTGGAGCGAAGCAAATTAAAAGGACACCCCTCTCCAAAAACCACACACACACAAACATAGCCACTGTATATGTGCCATGCTGAGTGAGCTAAGGGATAATTACGAAAATTTTCGTTTCATTTATTCATTTTATTCATTGTTTAAACAATTATAACACAACAGTAAACCTAATCTGTGCTCATCTTCGTCGGTCGTCCGTCGTCGCCGTTGTTCATCGTCGTCCTTTTTGATGCGAACGACACACACAATGCGCAACGTAATGGAATCTAATGTTGATGGTTGTGCCACATCATGGGTCCTTAGCCCATGGTCCTTAACTACACTGTACACTCTGGCTGTGTCGTTTGCAGACATATTGCGGCCAGGGTTATTACAGCATTGCTCCTTCCTATTATTTTCGGCTAAGGATAGCCCCCTTAAACAAAAAAAAAAAACAAAAAAACAAGACCAGCAGAAGAAGAAGAATGAAGAGGTATATTTCATTCTTCATCTCATTTCCGTACGTCCATTGTTAATTTTCTGGAGCACAAATGTTAATAAGATGTTTTGAATGAAATGGACAGACAGACAGACAGACAGACGGTTGGAAACAAACCACTTTTCGAGGTCGGCACTTGGGAATGCAAACAATGAGAAGACATCTACACGAAGAGTGATTACTTTGTTTTGTCCCATTGAGTGGGGTGAATAGGAGAGTTGGGGTGGTATTTCGTAAGGAAATTAATATTTTTTTTTTCCAAGAAAAAAAAAGAACATGATCAAATCTGGGCCTTATAAATTTCCACAGAAGCTCTTACCAAATATTGATAAGATCTTTGCGAGATGATGCTGTTGTGAATTCATCTGTATAATTAAGCCGTGAGGGAGATATTATACTCGTACTTTTGTTTGAAGTACGCGAGGTATTTGAAGTTGATTATCTACTTCAACTGTGACAAAAGGCAACCGACGCCGGCGGCCAGCTAGCCGAGATAAATACACAAAACTCATCCCATTGGAGGAGTCTTCGTCCAGATAAAATGTCCTCAAAGTCAATTATTATCAATCAGCCAGCGTACAAATCGTCTGTATTTTTAACATGAAAAACAATTTATCCCTCTCCAGATGTGGCTTTATATAAAATCAAAGTTCAAAAGCTGGCTCATTCCAGATGGGGTTAATTCATTCTTCTTGACTGACTTTCATTAGCAAACAACATTTCGTGTTGTCATTCAACAATTGTACCTCAACGTCATCTGTTTCAATTCTCAAAGCTTAATCCTGTCAACATGATTACCCTTTTAAACTTTGAACACTGTAGCCCAGTGGGGCTGGGAAAGGAACGTGTTGGAAAAAATTCCCTTTCAATTACTCTCACACTACTTGTCCTTGAGTAAATTGGTACTAATTTGGACTTGGTCTGATTGACTAAACTTGACTAAAAAGGTTTGGGTAAACATGAAAAAAATATTTCTTAAGAGTAATGTTTTGTCAGACATAATTACTGGAGCTTATTTCCAATGCTAATTTCGCAGAGTTAGCAGTTAACAACAAGCAGTTCTTCTATTCGTTAACTTAGGTAATGTAAGGTTAGTAAGTTAGCAAAGGCTGAGATTGGGCGGAGTTTTTATTGATGAGCTAGAAATACGTATTGGAGTGTCCCAAGGCTCGGTTTTTGGACCAATTTTATTTCTAATTTAAATAAATTCCATTTCAAAAATAAGAAAATGAACAGACATATGACGGCATTTTCTGATGAAATGGCACTTACATACGCCTTCCTGGATATTGGGGGTGCTTTTGACAGCACCAGTTACAACTCTAGTTAGTCTAAAGCTTAAGGCATTTTTATCCAATCTAATGGACTCTAAATCTGTCAAAAGTTGCTACGACGTCTTGCAATCCCTAGCCCAACGTAACAAAGTTAGGTCGCCCACTGCAGAAATTTGCGTTGACTCAGGCAATCAAAATTATCGATCAGCCGCCTCCACCTAAACAAGTAGAACATTAGGAAGCTCGTGCACTTCCCCCCTTGTTTGAGATGATATAAAGCCAATTTACGACTCAAATCAGTCACCGGTTGCCGACTCTTTTTTTTGGGAAAACGAAACGGGTGGATACATTCTTGGTGAATTCCCAGCTCTAATTTGGTTAAGAAGGCGTATCTTCCTCAAAGAGATATTTTCACCATTGGACATAAGATAGTCCAACAGGAATGAAATGTCTGTTAGCCTAATTTAGCTCGCCATGATGACAATAGGTCTTTCCTTTCAGAATGCAGTATCCACATTTGGGCAGAGGAAGATAAATATACAAAAAAAGCATATGCCAATAGTTCCATACTTGGAATATATTAAATCTGTATATAAACTAGAGGACGATATTCATATATAAAGGCAGAGGTCCACGAAATACCAACTTGTTGGAGATGAGCAAACTAAAATACAAACAATTGAATCACTGATCATTGAACTGAAACACGTTGTCAGAATCTTTGATTAACAAGAAGTTGATCAGTTTGTTTCGATGTTGATCAGCGAGTTGCGTAATTCCTCGTTCTTTGCTGGTGAAAAACTGAAGAATGTGCTTATTTACAGCCTGCTCTGAACTGAATTTTCTTACAGGAAAGGAGTTTTGAAGAAGCTGCAGCAACACATACCATCAACTATTGCTTATTCATCAAACTTTATTGCGTTCAGCAATGACTATCTACGGAAGATTCGGTCAAACTGTCCATATACAGAATTGGTTGTTCGATCCTTTCTAGAAGCCGAATGAGACGAAAATTTTCTATTGCCACTGCATTGACAGAAGCAGGACGAACGTTTGCTTTCGATCTCGTTTGATCATTTTACTCACTTTTAACGAGGAAAGAAAATATCAAACTTGCTTACGTTGCTAACAGCCTCTTCAAGTCGTCATGAATACTTGAATGAATGATGTGTAATGTTTCTGCAGTTTCTCGAGCCGAGTAATAAGGGCTTATTGCGATAAATGCCTTTGATTCGTCACAATAAATTTGTTGACCGATAAGCGTACATCGTCTGATTTGAGCACAAACTCGCCGAATTTTTGGAGGTTTGTATTCTCTCCTTTTTCTTTAAGGAAAAAGGGAAAAATATCGCCAATTTGCAAACTATGAACTTTCATCTTTAACCATTATGCGTCCTGACTTCTCGTCAACCCCATGTTTATCTTTCCATGTAAAACTGGACTCAGAGCACTCATATATAAATAGCTTAAGTTTTCTAAGGAAGGAAATACCATACGAAAACATCGAACAGTTGCGAATCGGAATCGCGCAACGAAGGTTCCTTACAAACTTGTGGATAGGTTTTAGGCGAAATAGCTTTTTGCCAAATTTGATGATTCTTGGTCAACGAGACTTTTCAATAGGTTTTGATTCGGTTGCTACTTGCTAACAATAAAATATGCGGCATAAATTGTCAACTTAGAGGCTTGACTTAAGACGCATTACTGAAATAAATTGTATTGAAAGATAGACAGACGGACAACAAAGTGATCATAAAAGGGTTTCGTTTTTCCTCTTAAGGTACAGATCCTTTAAAATGGGAAAGAATGTGAGGAGCTGCACAGAAATGTCTACTTTGAATACACCCACAAACTTGCAATTTGTCACTTTAACGCTACATTAGTGGCAAAATAATTTAAAAGCTTGCAATAAAATAGTTTTCATCAGATCTAGTTTTCAAAGAGCGGCTGTCTTTTTTATTATTCATTGGTGTCCGAACATGTTATACCGAGGGTCATTAAATACGCCACATAACTCGATGCATCACTCGGCAAAACATTTAAGAGAAAATAAGCCCGATATTTTAGGTTTTGAAAGCTAAAAGTACACGGTAAGTCTGCGAACAAGAAATAAAACTGAGAACAAGATTATTACTACTACCCAAAAATAAATCCCCTTTTTTAATCAGACATGCACACATATCCCACTCAAATAAAGGACTCCGTTCGTAATTACTTATCAAATTTCACCAAAATGATTATGGAGTTTGTTTGAAACCACTTCGCAAACAAGGGTTCACATGATGAAATTCAATCATAGCCCCTTAAAATTATAGGCCCTCTTTATTCATAATAGTAGGTTAACCCTAACACACCATAAATTGAAAAGGTCGCTCGCTTAAGCACCGACTCAGCATAAATAAATAAATACAAAATCCACAAAAGCGTTTCCATCTAATTGCAGTAATAACTAACAATTAATCTGATTGAATTTATATCAAATCATTAATCAAATTATATTAAATTTTCAATCCACCCCCACCCCATCCCTTACTTAGGAGAATTACAGTTAAACTTGAAACCCTAATTTCTCATATTTCTCACAGTGCGCCACTAATGTTAATTTATAACACGAACGGACGGACTGATCCAATTATTATTTTGAATCATAAATTTTTTTTTTTCGCTTTTGTTAAAATTTCCCAAGTGTAATTACTGGAAAATTTTTGAACATACCCAGACAAAAATGTTGCGGGAAAAATGTCCATCGCTGTTCCCGTTCCCATTGTGTCCACCACCCAGAGCGTTTCTCGCAGAACACTGCACGTGCAAAACATCATTCAATCATACAGCACGCACTGCAAGCGGTCTACTGCAGCATCACTGCCATCATCATCACACCGCCAATTGGCATCATTGCAATCATCTCGGTGTTCTTATGGTCCCTGGCCAATATGTTGATCTCGCTCTTTACCATCATCCCCTCCCCCCGTAATATAATATTACCACGATCGCAATAGTTTTTCTTGCGCTTGACTGGCATTATACGTTCAACCTAGCCACCCTCTTAAACGCGACATGCAATATCCCTTCGTGTCGTCCTGGGAATACAACGAATGACGAATTACTCGCCATTGTCATTGCCACTATTATGGCCCCGTCAGCCCATCGCCCGTAACTTATAGCCCATCGCCATACTGACACTACTGTGCTTGGTCTTGGCTGTTGCTCCTGCTTGCCGCCGCTCGTCATCGTCACTCTCTCAACGTCTGCCTTTTGATTGTATATTTAATTAAATAAACAGTCGAAGGAAGGACACAACATGTACAGCAGTAGATGTATGAAAAACAAGAGTTATATTCCCCCGATGGAAAAGGGACCAGACATACGTTCCAAATAATAACAATGCCCGCGGTAACTCGGCGATTGTGAGTCCTGCTGCCAATGCCGCCTGGCTACAGAGCTTCTGCAACCATCGTTCGTCGTTCGTCGCCCATTATAATGCAAAAGCGCACTGTTTTTCGTTGGTTTCGGGTGTACAATTACGCTGATGGAATCCTTCTATACACACACATACACGTACGTAAGTATGACAGCACACGTCCTCATTCAGGACGAACAATACCATGGAGACCGATAGAATTTTGATCCCACATGTAAGTCGGTTTTGGTCTCTGGCATGCCTTTTTTCCCAAGGTGAGCGAGCGCGCAGGATACCAATAGTACACACGTTTTATACACAAATCCTCGTCCTCGCATTAAATGCAATCGACAATGAGCGACCGACCGACGCGACACGACAGGGGGCAGCTATCCAAAGCCGACAGCCAGCGGTGTCGTGGCCGGGTTGTGCTCCCTGTATTGTGTGTGTTTCATTAAACACTATGAAACACTGGCTGATGGAACAATGAAGTATTGTTGTTTCCATTCTGTTAGTATGAATCGAAAATAAAAACGGGGAAACCGGAACGGATTGGTGTTTTGTATTGTTTCTGTCATTTATGAGGTGATTCCATAGGAAGGACGAGACAAGGAGGTGCTCCCGCAAACACATTAAAACAATCAAAGGTACACACATACATATCTACATATGAGGCAGAGGCAGACTGATGCCTTTTCGGGACATGCATGTGGCATTGTAGACCACGATGGATAGAGGTGCATTTATAATTCCACCTTGTTTTTTTTTTGGGTTTCGAATCCATTAATGAGTTGCTGACATGATAGAACGATGTCGTTAAATTTTGGGCAGTAAAACTTTGAACATAAAAACTTGGACTCGTACATGCATGGGAGTGGTGGAACGCCTTCAAATATGACCGTTTAATTTGGATATGGTTGTAGAAATCATATTAAAAAAAAAAAAAAACTTAATGTAATATGTTTATGGGGATTGGGGAGTAGCCAGCGATAAAAAAAAGAAATAATTTGAAAAGTCCCGACGACGGCGACTAATTGGACTGGAGTCTGTTGTCGGGACATTTACCTTTTTTTTGTTACTATTTATCTTTTAAACATATAATCTCATATTAATCAAATCAACATAACAGAAAAGCACTTCTGTGTGGTCTGGCTGGGAAAAGTGATATCATTCACGAAACCCTTGTTCCTGGCAAACATCTTACATACGAGTATGACAACCAATGTCTTTTAATCGAAACAATGTGATCTTGTTTTTATTGTTTAGCAATGTTGGGCAGATGGAACGTAAGTTTTCATTTGCTTGGGTTAAAACTCATAGTATGGCGTCAGTCTGAAGATGGCTCATCACTTGCAGCATAAATTGCTATTGGATGTCCTCTTAGAACAAAGTGATATCAAAATATTAAGCAGACTTGATTTCGAGTTAGAAACTAGAAAGTTTACAAGTCGAAAGTACATCCTTGGAACGTTATGAAACCTTTAAATTGACAAAATGGAAGGCAATAAGTTGCTCAAACCGCAAATAAGAAATTATACGAGTTGTCTGAAATGAAGACGAAAATAAATCGTATTTGTGAGGAAAATAGCTTAACTTTTCATCTTTGAAGTCTACTCCTATCTTCTCCCATCTTCTGTCAATGCTGGCCGAACAACGAAATGAAAATGCTATTACTTATGTATCTGGAGTTTTCAAATTCGGAGCACTCACTAGATAAAGAGGTTATCATTTTCAATACAGAAGGTAAAAAAGGTTTTCCAGCTTTCCAAAAAAGTTTTCACTGTGCCTGTAATCAACATTACTTGTGCTTAGAAATTGGACCGATCGTGTAGACATGGCCAGCCGAGTCAGCCATTTGAAAGAAATTATTTTCCATTATTAACCGGAAGGATTGTTTTTTCAAATAAAAAAAGAAATTTGAGAAAATATTCAGCACTTTTTTTTATAGCATTTTCAAAAAAAAAAAGTTATTTGGCGGACTCTTTACAATATAATATTTTGGGATCCGTTTGTCTTCTTGAGCAATAAAGGCAAAATAAGTGATTTTTCGCTGAAAGAGGAAACCAAGGTGGATCTAACCAAAATTATACCCAGCTGACAAAGAGCCTTAATTTTCAATCACTTCATTGGTGTTTTGCTGCTTTTGAGTAAAACTGGAGCGATTATTAAAATCAGCCAGCGCAGTGAGACAAAGGGAAAAAATGGCTATGTTCATGGGGAAAATGTTATTTCCATTTAAGCGTGTAGATACAATCCAAAGTCTCAAAAAGTTAATTCCAAACAAACTTTATTGCCCGCCCTATAAAACATTTCCCTCCATTATTTATGATGTATTGAACTTTAACGGGAATCTCGGGTTGAAAAATAAAAAAGTGCAGCCGAAAAAAAAGAAAACGGAGAAAAATACTTGCTTTTCAAAAATTGAATTAGATTTCTAATCAAAAATGATTTTATAAAAATAATAATGGCGTTTTTTTTTTAAATAAATAAGAAAACCACCACTGTCTGGTTGGTTTCTGATCAAAGGATGCTTAGAACAAAGATGAAAAGGCTACTCAATACAGCTGAAACACAGTAGATTGGGATTTTTACTAGACCAGTTTAAGCTAGTTCAAGAGTATACACAAACTTATGACGCAACCTCTCAAAAGATCACCTAAGGCCATCAATCCTTAACAGCATTCCATTCTTCATGGTCCCGGATACGCTGTATCCATCTGTCATACGTGATTGCTTGTTCTCTGAGCCGGAGGCGGTTCTGTTCCAGTTGGAACATTGTTGTCCATTCGTCGCCAAGTTCGAAGAGTTCGCGTTGTTCGACGGATCGTATTTGATTAAAAATGTAAAATTTAGTCAAAAAGGGACGTTTTGGATTAAAACGAAGCGATTAAGTTCAGCGTTCTGTGTGGAAGACGCTTAGATTAACATTATAACAATCAAAATAGGATTGTTCAGCATCGAAAGACCAATTTGTACATGAGATTTTTAAGCAAAATTTCTGTAAAAATATTTACAGCAAAGTTTTGTCACACTCTTTTAAAATTTAACAAACAAACACGGACTGTTGTAATGAATGTAAAGTAATAGAAATGAAAATGGAAATTGCTACTTTAACACTGGAGAATCTGCAAAGGAACAAACGGACAATCAGCTTGAAGCTGAATTGGAATATAACCAACGAAACAACAGTGCCTTCCAACACGATCTTTTAAGATCCTTCGTTCGATTAATCAAACTTTAATTTAATTTAATTAATTAAAATTAATTAAATGTGGTGGAAAATAATTATGCATAGTACATGTGACCGCCAAGACCCAGCAACCCAAATTTAAGGTAATTCATATCTCAGGGGAAATTTGTGTGGAGAAAAGTGAATAACCAAGTCAGTAAGGCAAACATCAACATTTAAGATGCAAAACTATATTGTGTGACATGAGTTACTCATTTCGACACACAAATACCGTAGTCACCCTTGTGTATTTTATCTTTAGTTCAAATAAACAAAAAAAAAATAATAAAGTTAGCTCAAAGGATGGCCAGAAAATCCGGTGAAGTCATACAGTAGCCAATACCCAATCTGTAAAAATATTTACAAACAATCAAAAAAAGATCAGATTTTTTTTCTAGGTTACAATAACAACCATTACAAGTGGAAATCGAATCGAATGCGATTCAATTTTGTGCAGAATCACAAGTCGATCTGCCAATTCATCTATCTGTTCATTTCTCGGAGGGACAGTTTTTTTTTTGTTGTTGTTCCAACAAACGTGGAATCACACCAATCTGAGTGATTATGCCAAACAATTTTCTTTTCGGCCATTAGTCCTGCCTTATTCCATCGTCCAAGTCCCAAACTTTACTCGCTTCGTACTCGTAGCATTAACCATGGTCTCTTGTTGCTCAGAAGCAACCTGTCAGTGCCGTCGTACATATAGTATAAATGTATTTACACTTTACGCAACAAAATTCGAACGGAATCCTTTCATTAATCAACATACGCTGACAAGCATATCGACACATCCTGTGAAAGCACTCCGAAGTGATCAACCAGAAGCGATAATTGATAGCACATCGTTGGGCGGCAATACGTTCCGAAGACGGATGCTAGTGAGCTAGACAAACCATAGGGACCTTCACTCGCAATCACGTGTTTAGCCCTAAATTGCCATGAAATTACCATTACCCTCTTTGGCTTAAGCGACTGTCTGTCTATCGACGAGAAGGGAGCAAGTGACAAGACAATATAAATTGATTTCCATGACAACTCTTTTATTTTCAGGACCAAATAAATGAATATAAAATCGAGGTTTTGTCCAACACAAACACATTCACGCTCAATCAATAATCTAACAAAAAAAATCCTTGGATTTGGTATAGCTCTCTGGCAACCGCCCTTAACTGAAATGCTAAATGACATCATTTAATCAATTCAACAAGAAACACCGTGACCAGGGGTGGGTGATAGTAAAAATGAAATCATAGCATAGGAGAAGGAGAATTATGTACGATGTGGGAGGAGATGAGATTAAACTACGGCACAAAACAGATGTCCCGGTGGTGCAGTGGTGGTGGGTTTTCACTAAGGGTAACACAACAATTGATACATCCATCTATAACTCTGTTACGATTGGAATTGGGCGCAAGGATATATTATTATTATTATTATTTGGATTTGAAAGTCCTTGTGCATCGCGTCGACTTAAATCAAATTTTGGTCACAACGAACAATGTCATAGTCCTTCAAATTTCCTTCGCCTCTCGCAATGGAAACTTGACACACACGTGTGCATGGCGAATTTTGTTTGCGATGCATTTAAAGGGATTCTTAAGAATGATTCCTGCCGCCACGTCGTCCGTCTATGGTATTTATTTTCCATATCCTATTTCAAGTCGAGGGGGTCTGCGATGATAATTCGTTAATCCGCCGTCTCAGTTGGAATATTATTTGCTTTCTGTTTTCAATTACACCTTGTCCACCCCAAATGGGAGACAGAGGATTTGTATTAACGTCCGTCGGTCGGTCTCAAGGGAACATAGCCATCTGTTAACTTTTCGCAGACGAAAATCCTTCATTTTGAGGAGATTTTCTCGTGTAACGAAAACGCCAAAATGAAAATGAAAACCTTTACAAAGGCTAAAGTATTCCGTATTTACACAAAATGACATCAGGTGAGCGTGAGATGATAAAGTTGAAGCGATGGCGTACTCGTACATGGGGGTATGGTGTTCTTCGCTTTGGTTTTATGTGTGCAAGTGTCCTGGCTGACAGACGGAAGACGGTACAAACAAAGAGTTTAAATATTTGTACCCCATTGTGGTTAAGTATAAGTTTAACCACATTACGAAATGGTCGGAAGTAGATGGGCGCCGGATGGTGGGTGGTAAAAAGTGTGAGGGTGGATTGTGGTTTTTAGTATGGACATTTGGATCCGTCTTGTCATGTTGATGTTAAACATTATTTTCAGTTAATTAACCTTAATAGTTGTGTCCTTGCTTTGGGGCGAGCTTTGTGCCGAAACGAGTTTTATGTTCTGTATCCGAGGATTTAGGATTACAAACACGGAGTTGGAGGTTGTTTGTACGATTGTATGAATCATGATGTTACTCCACTCATTACATGCACACATTTTTGTGGTTAGCTTTAAAGAGATGTGCTTAGCGAAGCGAATTTTGAAGGAACCTCTTAAACTGATTTTGGTCTTTGTGATGAATGTAAAAATGTACCACAGCGGCTTTGTTTTAGGATCAATACTTAAAATATTTAAAGCTACGGTAAAGCTACGAATACGCCCTACGTAGCTTGATTTTGAGAAGCAATTACGTCTTCCTGTTATACAGCAAGCGCAGTTGACTATAAGAACAAGCACAAGTTAAGAACTCAATTAAACTTTAGACAGAGGATTAACTGAGAGTCTGCCGTGAAGGACCTAAAATCCAAATGAACTTAAGGCAGAGGCTTTATTGAGAGTATGTCGTGAGGGGCTCGAATCTAAGCCAGGCGCTGTTGGTATAAGTATTAAAAATTTTCACTTATTTCGCTGTAAGACTTTAGTCAAAATAACGTTGGAGAAAACAAGGTAATCCAACATGGTTTTATGCCAAGTCTAATTGGAAACATTCATATAATTGTGGAGTTCCACAGAGAGTGTCCAACTTCTATTTCAGTTTCGATTATATGTAGAAAATCTTCTACAAACAGTTTCTGCTAGTTATCATTACGATTATTACACGAGAAGTGTTCTTTAAGTGTTGGATTCCTTTTATAGTACAAACCGTGAAACTTTTTCGAAATAAAAAGGTGGACTTTAAACGTCCTTATTTAATTACAATCAATTTAGCTTCTATCACCTTCAAAAACAAACTATGTTTGCTAGATTGCATTAACGACTTGTGCACACACCGCGTAGCCGCATGTTTTGAAATTCCGAAAAGTAAATCCGACAGAACTTTATTTGCAGTGAGTTGTGCAACAGCTCAAAGAAAATCTACTGTTGCTTCGTAGGTACATTCTTGGCCCAAAGGATTCGTCAATTAGCATAATCGTCATACTACGGCGGATGATCAGCCAGAGAGCATAACAAAAATACCATATCATCCAGAGAAATGCACGGTTGGATGTGACGATTTATGGACTGGAGGCAACCAAAACCTGACCATCAATGACCCTTCTGACTACAAGTTACATAGCGGGCATAAAAAAGGACTTACTCAGAAGTCTATACAATGACATTTTGAACCCTGTATTGTGTAATACACATACATACAACATCCCTAGAATATTTTCTTAAAGTTTACGCAAAAGCATCGAAAGATGAGTTATTAAATCTCGAATACATGCTTCAAAACTAGACCTTAAAATGAACCATCTGAAGCGAACTCGATAACAACACTTGAATAAAATAATCATCTGGAAATACGAGTAAATAATTTCAAACCTCACGTTATATGCATACTCGTATTAGTCAATCGTTTTTCTAGAAGCGCGTATCGAACATACGAAAGATTAATAACGTAACAGAAAAAAAGTTATGAATTCCCCGTTCTATATTTCAAAAATCGACAGAAGTCGTCTATCAAAACTCTCAATCAAAGTTTGCAACAAGTGCTAAATGTCCCTTTAAACCAAAGCTGAAATTCTGAAATAAATCCTTAAGCATTTAAATTGAAAACAAAACTTACCCCATTCAATCTTCTGCGCTGACAGCTCGCCATCTTCATTGCGCACAAAAAATCAAACACTCAGACAGCTTCGAGGATAACTCTTTCGCACTGGAACTTGCCACTGAATTGCATTAAGCACAAGGGGAACAGAGATGGGGAAATTTGCACATTTCGCGTGAACAAAAATAAACACATTCACAATTTAGATTTAGGGACGATTTGAGATTGGGACATTAACACAAACTTAAGCTCTCTTTCAAAATTGATAAACACTTTTCTTAAAAGGGGAGCGAACGAAAGCACTATTCACTTTACATAATAGAGAGAGAGAGAGAGAGAGAGCACACACACTCACACAGGAGCTTGGGAGACACTTTTTTCACTCACTCACTAACACTTCACTGCACTGCACAATTACGACCCGGATTCCCTACCTAACCACTAAGCTAAACGACCCGCACTTACCGAAAAGCCGCGCACTACTGAGGATCCGCCGGCGGCTGCTGCAGGTGTGTATCAGCACCACCCAAAGTTGCAAAATGACATTTGTAAAATAAATATTGGAAGTTCATTGATCTTCCAGGAGAGTGGGGGCGATGAACTTAATCTAGGTAACATATGCATTAGGGTGGCAATGCAATTTTTAAGAAATACTAAAATGGTAAAATCGTTCGTGTTAAAAGATAACAATATGATTTTACTTGTAATTTTTTTGTTTTTTTCTTAAATTTAGTATGTAAGATTGAAATATGTAAGTTTGCAAGTGGTTTCAAATACAGATGTGCGAATCCTCTGCATATTTGATTTATTGAAAGCAATGATTTTGTTTAAAGTTTAAAACTGAATGAGAACGAAATGTTTTAAAAATTTTGTCTAAACGATCAGTTTGTCAGGTATAATGACAATTAGGCCATGTTTTATCTGTAAAATGTTCCAACCATGTGCCGGAGTATTGCCAGATTTTGACAATTTGGTTTTTCGCCTAACTTGGCAGTTGATCATGATTTGATTTTCTCCTCCTTATAGCCTGGTTGCGTTCCAAGAGTGTTAAACTTCATATCCTCTGGAGAGGGAGCAAATTATAAGAAAAACTGCTTGGAAAATAAATGTTTCGGACGAGGTCAGCTTTAAATATTGTCTAGAATGTTACTGAAAATTCAAGTGTATCCATTTCGAGACAATAAAAGAAATTGAGCACCGCATTTTGCATCAAGATTTTGCCCTCCATGCACATCAACCACGAATGCCATGATAAAGCCTTATACCTTATCCTTATCCATGGGGACTTGGTCCAAATTAAACGTATTTTTCATTACTAGTGGTCCGAAACTA
The DNA here is from genome assembly GCA_963555765.1 of Orthonevra nobilis. Lineage (NCBI taxonomy): Eukaryota > Metazoa > Arthropoda > Insecta > Diptera > Syrphidae > Orthonevra > Orthonevra nobilis. Next base: position 81,902,410 of record OY743226.1, on the reverse strand, counting down.
CGTGTTATGTGATGGATTCGTTGACTCAAAACCGTATAAATAAATTAAGGTTTATTTATCCTTTATAAAGCATAATTATTCGTGTTTCTTATAAATAAAGCGAAATATCCAGAGATGAGAAAATGGGTCATGATGATCCTATTTTACTATACTATATATGGCGACTATAAGAAGAACACATAGTGAAGCTGACCTTTGTTCAAAGATCATATTAAGCTGTAGACGACTTACAGAATTGCAGCGGTGATCCTTTTTTCGCAAAGCTCTCGAAAGAATCAATACTAAACTAAACCGCCGAGATGTTAGTGTGCTTTCCACTTGCATCGCTATAGGCATGACTTAATCAATGTAAGTGCCGAAAAACTGCTTAAAAAGCGGGAAAGTTTGTCACTCGCAAGCTCAGCTGTGATCTGACCACACTTATGTAACTTATTTAGTCAACACTAGCTGGCTAGTGAACTGTTGGCAGTAAAATATTTGCGGCCACAGACAAGTACCTAAAAAAGATTTAATAATACAAATTTACATACACACATAACTCGTATGGTATACCATACAAATGCAAGGACTATTTTCATTGATTGACATCGAGAGTATGCAAGCAATGAAATCACATGTAGAAATGTTGATTGTGTCCTAACCACCAATAAGCACAAGTATTTGCATCGTTGTTCGGACTCTATTAAAGGCGTTTGAATAGCCCCAATCAGTCCTTACATAACTCTTCATTTTGCCAGCCTAATTTCGAGGAACGAATTCCATGCACATTCCCCTACAGCTGGTTGATTTTCCTGACGAACAACCAAACAGAAGCCCTTACACAAACCAAACACAATTCCATCAAAATCCAATCAAAATAACTCCGACTTCAATCAGAACCCCTACAGATGCCTAGCCGGATGGTGATGATAGCTTTCCACGTTTAATCCATTCGAATACGATGTTGCAAACAAAATCTAATTGCATCTACTCGTACCCCCGCTGCGAAAGTTTCATCCAAAGCTTCAAGTACAGCAGCAGAGTTACTTCATCTTCCACTTGCACCTCATCCAACAACCGCAGCATGTTGAGCATTTCCACTACGTTTATTTTAGAAATCCTTTCGGGTTAACTCATCCGTGTAAATCCGTAAAATCATGTATTTAGCCAGCGGTGGTAGCAGCACGTGTCACGTCATTGTCAATTGATACGCATGAAATGACAGCTGTTCACAGTGTACTGTGCGTCGAAACGTGCGATCCAAGGATTAATACGTCCAACCAAGAGTCCCTTTTAAAAATCCCTCACTTGTCCGGGCCACACCAAAGCCATTGACATTACTCAATGTAATGTTAGTAAGGTTAGCTTGCAAACGCATTCCACGCAACGTAACCATTTGTTTAGAAAATCCACGAGGTCGATCACACAAAAGTTAGCTGGGAATATTCCTAAGGTCTCATTCCTAAGGGATGTTTCGGCAATGCAATTCTGACACTCATACTGCATTTAATTACTTTTTTCCAACCCTTAACAATTTTCTTTGTTGTTTGTTTTTGTTTTCAGGAGTTGCATAATCGGACCAGAATTGGAAGTCAAAGTGTGCTCTATTGGAACTGTGATAAATCGTTCGGCATATGTTGCTGACTATTGCCAATTGGAAGGTACTGGAAGACAATCACAGCCAATGCCAATCAGATGGATGTCGTGGGAGAGTGTTTTATTGGTAAGTACTACGACCACCTGGCATTTCACATTTAATTACAATCGCCCAATCCCGATTAATATCTAGCTAAATGCAAGTGCCCTTTCTGTGGATCAGTCGTGGGGGTGCTGTTGAGTTTCAGCCCCCATTCAATTGTTCAGGGACAAGTTTATGAGCTTAACCCCTTGTTTGTTCACCGAGCTAAAGGTTTCGTTTTGAACGTAACTCACAAAGGTCGTGAGTTAAATATAAAAAGGGTGCTTATGTTGTAGCTGCTTGTACGAGTATCTATTCAAAGGGCAAAATTTAGGGTGGCCCACTAACACTCACCCGATGCTATAAATGAAACGAAATAATTTTCTTGTTAATTTTTTATTACTTTGATGATTTTGGCCCCGCATTTTCACTTGCACCTTGTGCGATATGCTCTTTAGGAGCTTCTTGTCGAATCGAATTGGGTGATCAAAACAAGAGTTAAGGCGAAATGAAAATGCGTCCTTCAAACTGTTGCGTGGTTCTTTTAGAACCAAATATCTTCCATTCCCAGGTCATAGATTTGAGGTAGTAAAAAACTGATTCAACATGGTTCTGTACCGAAAAAAAGTCACAGTAAACATGTTTCGGAAATTTTGTTAGTTCTTCCACTTCACCTTGCAGGCAATTGTCAATGGACGGTATGCACATCTTCGACTCTTTCATTTAAAAGCTCTCCAGAGAAGCGACATCTTTCGGCACAGAAGTAGTATTCGAGACATTTCGGCGCCTTTCCCGTTGATGAACAATGGATCTAAATCAGCTTTAAGGAAGGATAAGATGGTACGATCGACCGAAAATGTAGTGACCACCGTTTCTTGGGTTTAGCACTTGAAGAAGGCAAAAACGATAACTGACCTTTATTACACTGAACTATATAGATGTATACAAGTATGTGTTTCATTATTTCACCATATTCAAATACATACGAGTTGTGGATGATCAGATCACAATCATTAATAGTTGAGATGAAAATTCAAGAATAATTGTGGCTCCTTTGAGCGACTTTTGAGGTGAAAACAACTTCTTTCCCCTCCTCCAAACACATAGCGTTCGGAAGACATATCTCGAATCGTATGGAACCCACGTAGGATAAGCAATTTGTTGATATTTCTATATCTAATTTTTTAGACCTGTCCTATGAATCAAAAGCGCGTGCGATTTCTTCCAAACCATGTTAAAAAAAACTTTGTGATTCGGAAAAAATGCGACCGCGAGCTAAAATCGGAAGTTGGGGCATTTTCTAGGCTCATTTTTTCGACCGGATATAGGTAGTACTGTTCAGATATCCGAATTAAATATGGGAGCGGTACCTCATTCATTTTTTAAACAAAAAATTTGCACTCGATCTCAGAGACTCAAACTTAAGATATCTAGATACAACTGCCACTACCATCCTAACACACATGCCTTAGATCAATTCGTTTGTCATCAAAACAAAAAGAAAAAAGTGGGTTACTTTGTTGAGAGTTACATTCAGGTTTGCAAGTAACTGTCAGACTTCCCCTAAGCGAAAAGCCTACGTTATTCAATTTTTAGCCTCCATTCATACAAACCCTAATGCAAATTGGTTCTCTCCATGATGAGATGTCAACATTGAACTCATTTGTACAATTCTAGCCTCGGGGTAGGGCCTGAAACTGCCAATGGACATTCAATTCAAAGTCCTTGAACAAATGAAATGTTGAAACCCAATTGCTGCCGGCTTAGCACTTATTGCCAGTCTAAAATTCAACTTTATCTGTATGCTAATTCCATATGACAAACTTTTCCATTATTCCATAGGGGGCTAATTGAAACCATTCTTTAAAAAAAACTTGACTTTAATGATTTAAATAAATGTCAAAATCTTAATTTATGACAATCTGCGTGCTCTGTCTCAGTTAAATTTTGGACTGAATCCCACGACGCGATTTCCATACCCAAAAAAAAATAAGATCAAAACATATGGTTTCAAGTCAATATGAACCCTCAAACGAAGATACATTTGTACCTACACCGAAACTTCCCCGATCTAAAGTCTAAATGTTTCCGTCAACCAACTGCCGTGTAATGTCAAACCAAATTACATCCATACAAAAGTGGGTCTCACGTATTTTGCTCAGATTACTTCAAGTACCAAGCGAAATTGCTTTATTCTCACTTAGCTTCAAAGCCTTAGGCTCCTTTGGCTAGCAAAAACGAAAATAACAAAAAATACAAGTATTCCATGTGAGTTGGTAAGCATTTGAATAACCATCCGCTCTGTAGTTGTAGCTGTATGTTGATATACTCTGTACCTCAAGGGCTGTGCCGCACTAGCTACAAAAAAAAAAAAAAAGGATCCCATCTAAAGCATACGAGGAATACTCTCATACACCAGCTCCGCCGTGTAATAGTGAGCACGCATAAAGAAAAGAATAAATAATCATAATGAAAAACACTCGAGGGTATTCCTCGTGGTTGTTACGGATCGAGTCCTGGTTCCTGGTTCGTGGATATTCACATGCGGCATGCACGTCAAGAGAGAGACCCCGAACCAAGTCCTCGTTGTAGTCGTCCTATTATTTTTCATTAAATTCGTTTTGAAAATCTATACTGGGATTTAGAGACTTTGACTGGTCTTATAGAGCAGCACCGATAGAAACTACACTGTGCGACGACTATAGTATGTATGCCGGTGCTATATGAGCTGGAAGCGAACTATTACTATGCCCACCCCATCGAGGCTTGAGGGCTCTACCTGGTACCCGTACCCAATGCTAAAGGCAAATGGGAATGTTTTGTTTTTGTGTGCCTGTACTACAGTGAAAGGATATCGCCTGCCAATCTAGACACGAAATATTTTACTTGTACCATCTGTTTCAATTTAAGAATTTTTTTTTTTCTTTCCCATTTTATTTTCCTGCACTCTCAGTGATTTGTTTTTTTTCCCTTATTCATTCGCCTTTTTTTGTTTTTGTTTTGTTTTTCTTACTTTAACTGTGTAACTTGTTTTTCCAGGGAAAATTCACTTCAAAGTCTGATGTATGGTCATTCGCTGTTACCCTTTGGGAAATTCTAACTTTTGCCCGAGAGCAGCCTTACGAGAATATGACTGATGAAAAAGTTATCGAGAATATTGGTCACATATATCAGGATGATAAAAAATACGTAAGTACATAAGTGTTTGTTTATGTGTGTGTGTGACATATAATTTATTGGGTTACTAAAACGAGAAAATTTTGATTTATTATACATACCAACATATATTTTCAAATGAAGCTGAATGAGTCCTGTGAGACATAATTTGGGAATAAACGTGTAATATTGATATGTGTAGTGTATTGATTTAAAGCATGGCCTTATAGGGGGTAGGAAAACACAACCGGCATAGATTATAATGTCTATTAAATCTCTGCCAGATGTGAAGAGGAAATCGTGTACTCATGAGTGACAATTTCTATCGGTGAACGTTATAAAGTAATTCGGCTCTGTTAAACCAAAAACGGTTCAAACTGCCAATCACAAGAATGAGGTCACAATTTTTGGCAACTATTTTCGCAATACATACTAAGTACGTACTTGTTAGCAGTTTTTTTTACCCTGAAACATTTAGTACCTCACAACACCTACTTTAGGGGCTAATTAAAGAAGTCCATAACAATAAGGCCATTGGCCAGTTTTTCATTGCAGAAGCTCACCTGTTGGTTTTCGGTTCGGATGAATTTCACAGATAAACATGCCACTTAGAGCAGTGAATGAAAACTCGTTGCACGATTTAAGAAAAAGGGCTGGATGGATTATCTTAGAAGACAACATTCCCATACAAACGTAGAACTTAACAATTAACGAAAGTGTTTGGGCTTGTCTAAAAAAAAACCTTAAATTGTATGCTTTTCCTTGTAGTATTTAATGTTTTCGGTTAACAAATTAAAACATATATTTAAGTTCATCGCGAAAATGTGTCACGAAAATTGTGGCCTCCGATTAATTGACTTTATTCTAGATCCCAAGATTAAGTACATTTCCTTAACACAAAAACCTTCGGCTACAAGTTTTAAGAAAAGATTTATATAAGTTTAAGTTATTTAAGGAAATGGTTTCAAATAACAACGAATAGCCAAATTCACGAGCTGTAAAAATTATATAATATTTTCACCATTCAAAATTGAGACTTTTTTTAAACAGAAATGTATCTTATTTTTGTGTTTTAATTTGCAGGTTCTTCTTCCAATGCCAATGAACTGCCCACGTGAAATATACGATCTGATGTGCGAATGCTGGCAACGTAATGAAACCAATCGACCTAATTTCCGTGAAATTCATCTCTTCTTACAACGAAAAAATCTCGGCTATAAGCCGACATCAACGCTTTATTGAAAATTACCAAACGGCTTCATTCATTAACTTCGCGTCTTGGCGTAAATTGAAGCCGTTTTCTCAACTCGCTTATTTGTTGTCTGTGACATGCGTTTCCAAAAGTGTTTTCCCCTAAAACGGATGCAAACTCAAACTCAAAAAAATAGAAAAATATTTGCCGTGAGTGGAGTTTGTCCTTTTTGGCGATACTGAAGGATGGGATCTCGAAAAGAAAGCAAAATTAAAAAAACAACGTACTTGACAATGATGGATTGAAAGGATGTTATATTTTAGCTGTAAGGAATTATATAAATATTTAAGGTATTGAAATAAATTCATTTTTTCAAGTTTTTTCTTATTAAAAATTACACATAAGGTACACATCCTGACTACGTTGTAAATAACATTTTGTTCTGAGTTTTTTTTTTATTTTCTTTTGTTATAGTAAATTGTTTTAGTTAAGCATTATGTAATATAGTAGCAATATATATACAAACATATATTTCATTTGTTATTTACAAACAGACTGCAAATAATTTTAAATTAATTCGTTTTTACAATATTGTTCTGTTCCTAAATATCATATCAATAGTTGTAAATGGTTTGGGTTTTGAAATTTTCATAAAGGGCTTACCTAATGTGGACTTAGCTCTTGCCAAGCTCGAATTGGTTTTGACTTCGCCATTTTGTGATGATCTTTAAAATAGAGGGTTTTTAAGTGCTCCGTCTTTTTCTATTGTGTTTCAAGGATTACCAGGTCAAATTTCAACACAATTATGTACTATATGTCTTGCCTTAGTTTTCACCTAGTTCTTCAGCTTTTATCTTCTGTGTCATCCTTTTTTCATCAATTTTAACCTTTACCATGACACATTAGTCAGATTGAGTTTGAGGCCGACATTTGCAACATTCGTCTTACTTTCATATGTATTTTGGCCTTCGTGCAATATTTTAATAGACGAGATAATGTGTCTACTGAGACAACTTCAGCATTTAAGTATCTTCTTCATGTCAGTCAATCCACGGCCTTTTACCTGCCTTTGAGCCTCTGTGCTACCCAAATTTGCATATACAGGATACTTTAGCCTTAAGCGTAGCATGGGTATACACAGAAATCAAACCCGGCTGTCTTAGATGCACTCAAAGATATGGGAGGAGAGGAGATACTTTGACCTATCTCTATGAATTTGTTACTTAAAGCACAGTAATTATTCGTGGTGCAGCGTTTGACGCCAATGCGGGCCAAGGAAGAGCCTAACAGAGAAAGACTTTGGCGAATTTTCTTTGAAAATTATATCAGGTAACTTGTGCAAATTCAGAACCGACGAATAGCACTACGAAATGTATTAAAGTCAAACAGGCGATGAAATAAGTTTTAGACATTTCATGTTTCATCCGAAAAGAGAATTTAAATCCATCCCTTCATCACATTTTTTTATTTAATTATGCATATGCATTACACAACAAGACTTATAACAAATTTTGTATAAAACGATTTTAACATGAAAGATAAAAAAACATTCTATTATGAAGACAAAAAAACAAATAAAAATTTCATCCATAAGCTTATAATTTTTAATTTATTTTTCATACTTATTCCTGTAAATTTTGTGAATATTATTTAGGTATACAGAAAAATCAGAAAAATATGAACGTATTCAATAATGCACTTGCTGAAAAACGAAGTAGTTTTATAAATATTTATGCAAAAAATGTTCAATAACATTTAAAATAAAAAAATAAAATAAATAAAATTATGTTATAGGTCAATTAAGAAACCAGAATACACGTTTTTCATAATTTATTAATTTGTTTTATTTATTTAAAATTTTTGTGTTGTTTTACCAGGCATACTCTTACTTCATGTAGCTTTGATTCTTTGATTTACGTGCAATACATCAAACATGGAGGTCGTGATACAAAGAACTTCTGAAAGAACCAAGGAATAGAATCATATATGATATTGCATTAAACAGGGGCATGCCACAAAAGATCTAATAAAACAAAGAATCGCCTTTCTAGAAGTTGATACCAGTCCACCATGTTTGCAAAGCTCTGCTGTTAGACTATCAGAGACTGTGGGGTTTTTGTTTAACAGTGTTTTTATTGCTGTTCCAACTGCTATGAATTCTTTTCTTGGCTTTTCACACACTTTATCTCACACAGTATGTATCACTTAGTTTCAGTGAAAAGGTGTTCTTCACTTTTTTCGAAAAGCGTGTGTTCCGGGCTTGAAGTCAGTCAGCTGACATTTTTTTCCGCATGACTGTACAATAACCTTGAGCTAACAGACTAAATAGACCCTTTCAACTTTACACAGGACCTTCTTCTTATTGCTTGATATTCTTCCCAAAATGCCCTTGTTTTGCACCAAAGCGTTTCGACGTCTTCATCATACCATTGCTTGTTGATATCGCGATACTGGTTCTTTAGATTGAAAACGGAGATTCTATCGCTCAGATTCTGCAACTCTAGCTACTCCAGTAGTGGTATGGCATAAAAAGATGCATTTCACTTTCTGTGTGGTATTGGGAAATTCAAAAAATGCTCTATGTTCTTATTATTTTATTCTCCAAACAAATCTAAACACAAATTGTTCCAGAACTCTATTCTTTATCAAGCTTTTTAATCACCTAAGCAGTCTTATGCTCTTCAAATTAATTAACCCAACCTAGTTTCGAAGAAGGCATAGCTTACAACTTTCCAGCAGTAGTCATTACACCAAATTATTTTGATTCCTTTCAATTCAAATCTTTAAAATTTAACGATAACAAGGGACGGAAAATAAATGGAAAAGAAAAATTCAAATAACAATTCAAAGTAAGTAAAGCATCCATTTCTTCAAAATGCTTTTGTATCCGTAACTTTCGCCCCCTTCCTCAAGGATCCAATGCAGACGCCTTGTGCATTTCAAACTGAAACATAATACCCCACCATCAAACACAATCTGGAGGATATAACAAAAGCAAAAACTATACAAGAAAATATGAAATTCAATTCATTTGAAAGGACCTTTTTATGGAAAGAAAGAAAATGCTTATCTAAAATTCTCTGTATTTGAAAAGGGAATTACCAAACTACCCCCGTCCCGTTTGTATATGTGTGCAACCTATTTCTTCCACTGTATGCATTCGCATAATTCCCAGTTATATCTAGAATGGTGTGTTTAACCTAAACTAATGCATTTTCTCTTTCCATGAGAAGAAAATGGTTCAGGATCACAAGCTTAAGTGGTCTTGGTCAACTTTTCAAATTAAGTTTGCGGTTTTTTTGTGCAATTGAAAGGAATATTTTTTATAAAACGTTATGCCGTATAAAGGTGTGCAGAATTTAAGGAAATTCCAAATGCCGATAAAAAAACTGCTTATTGGAATAAGGTGTGCAATCGGAAAAATATACCAATTCCTTTTTACATATTATAGTTTTTACTAAACCTATTGTTTGTGGGTTTTTTTACTGACCGGTGGCGAATATTCGAATTTTTTTTCAAAGACGAATGGCCCAAATTTATGAGCATAGACTTTAGCCTTGAGGCACTTTTGTTTACAAAAAAATCCACTGTGGTATGATCTCATCAGTTTTCGCTGCTGATCAGTTTTCTTGGGAAAAGTTAATGGAGTAAATTCTTGGAGGCTCTCGCGATGTGTGGAAATGTGCTCGTAAATTGTTTGTAATATAATTTCAATGTCATCGTCCGGATTCCGTTTGCGTCTTTAAAGAACACCAAACTAATAGCTGAAGATTCGTTTATTTATGTGCCCATTCAAGTGAGCTTCGACAACCCAAGAGATTATATTTTGAGTGCGGAATTGCTCCATCGATATGGACGAAATTGAACCGTCCTGCTACACTATCCGTGAAACCATTCGGAATCGGCTCGAGTTATGTAAAATTGATGTTTTCTGCTGAAAAACGCAACGCTTCATCTCGGATTTGGTGAAATAGAGCTCCAAAGGTCCCAAATTCAAAAAACACATCTTTTGGTTTGCAACCCTCCGAAGAGTATATTTGCAATAATTGAGCTTCTGAAGTCGTTCGGACTAAGCTACGAAGTGTAAGTCCAATCCCACATCACTGACATTTTTCCGTTTGTATTAGTCAATTCAAGAACGGGGTGCCTTTTATACTGAGAAGCAATAAGAAATCAAAGTTTTTGCTGAAAATTGTTGTCCTTACTTACCCATACTGGTTAAGTAATGGAGGCTGCTTGTACTGATTACAAGTTTCCTTTTCATTACAGAAGGCAGTCGGCCTTCAACTCTTATATTCTGTTTGTTGTTGTGAAGCGACAAAGGGTAAGAAAAATCGGTTAAGAAATTTTCCACGCTTGTTAGATGATAGACTGTGCAGTTCGAAGCCAACTATTATTGTGGCAAAAAAGAATCAAGGGATGTATTGTCGTTTGAACAAACATCTTTATGGACTTTTTAAGTAAAAAAATGAAAAAATAAGGATAATTTTTTTTTTAATTTTAATTTTTCTAAGTTCGAAATAGAAGTATTCGCCCTAAAATAAAATCGTTTATTTATTGAACACTGCAAAAAGAATTGTGAGTATCCACACTAATATGCTAAATAAAGTTGTTCCCCTCTGTACTGAAACCTGTTTAAATAATTTTTGACAATAAAAAGTAGAAAAAAAACAAAACAAATGTTATATGTACTTTTCAAAATAAATTATCTAAAATACAATATTAAATAAAAAACGAAAAAATTGTAGTTATAATTATACTAAATGTTTTGTGTTTCAATTTTATTAATAAGCCTAGGTTTTATAGAAAGAAGGAAATTTTGTAAAATTAATGAAAATAAAAAAAAGCACGAACTCAATTTAGCTGGGTATTGGTGTAACAAAAATGAAAAGAATTGCTTAAAATGCACATCTGCACATCATTCCTCAATTGAAATGCTCTTAAAAAAAAATTAACAAAAAATTTAATGCAGAGTGAAATGTCCATTTTTTATAAGTTCCGATCTCTTTTGTTTTGTTTTTAACTTTTCTCAATTAAAAGATTCCCATAAGCAACACCGCCAACTGTTGAACGCGAAACTGATTTGCTTTTTAATTCTGTGTCAATTATAAATTAAAAATATCTAATTGTATTTGTTGTATTTGTAACAACCATCCTAAATTGATTTGTTAATAACACTGCAACATTTGAAGAGCTTAAATAAAAAATAATAGATAAACAAAAACAAAAACAATAATGTATGTATGTATATTTAATAAAATTCTAAACTATCCCGATTTCCCTTGTGCCTTTTCACAACCGCTGTTCGTGTTGTCTCTCAATAATTCATATAAACAAAAACTATGGAAATTTAATTTGGTTTTTGAATGTTAAACGTGGAACGAAAACAAAAAAAAAATTGGTAAAACCAGAAAAAATAAAATCACGTCATTCAATATTAAAAGAAAATAAATATTGTATGATGTTATTGAGCCCACACGCAGTACTTCCTCCTTTTAAACTCGTATGTACTTAGCTATTCTATAAATGCAATCAAATACGTTGCTTATGAATATTAACTAAAAAACGGAAAAAGGTTCATTCGATTTAACTATAGATGTCTAGTAGTCATATGTCCCGATGTTGATAGACATTATTTGTCATTTAATTGAAGTTTTGAAAAAGCATTTAGGCTACAGCCCTTTAAGCTTGTAACAGGCTTGTTAAGTACTTGTTACCCGACAGCATTTGCCAGGTGCAAGATTCAATAAGTTTCCTTAAAAAGCTTCTTAACCTAAAGAAATAATATTTGCGCCTATAACCCCTATCTACAGCTAGTTTATTCCCCTCTTTTTTATTGGTACCCCAAAACTTAAGAAAAGTTGCAAAAATTGACGATGGTCTTCCTCTTATTCAACGTCTTAAATATAGTATATTTGGAAACCTGGTTTCAGAATTCAATTTTGTACTTACTGTCTGACCAGTGTCCGGCGGAATGGCTACCACTTGTATCACTATGGTGAAGAAAACTGACATAACTTTTGTTGGTGACTTCTATTGCTTGTCTATTGCTGGAGGATTCGCGCCTAAAGAACACCATAACTTGGAGTGCTCTTTAACTTCCAATACAACTAAGATCCACCTGTAAGGATCTTTTTGAAGCTTTTCGCTCCACTTTCAAATCGGGCAAAATGGAAAACCCTCAGTCGAATCCTGGCTTCAACCCTATGTGAGGGAAACGTGTTATCCGAGTGAGAAGTGAACATAGAAGTTATGTTGAAGAGCTCGAAGTAGCATCATATCTTACTTGGTGCATTAAGCCCTAAAAATTTCTTGCCAAAGTGTAGTTATGTTAACAAGCATACACTGTTTTTTTTATCTTTTTATTTCAAAGCTTATTCTGCGACATTCCTAGGATACAAGGGACGACCGCTTCACCACCCCAAGTTGCACAAAGTCTATAAGACTTGTGAGCTAGACATAAGTAAATGCAATTTCAAATTTAAAGCAGTTAAAATCTTTAGTGTTATTTAATAAAAAATCCCCAGTGCTTAATACTCGTATAAACGCATATAGTTATACCAGAAGCACTCAGATCCAAGGAGGAGCTGCACGTTTTCTACTGATATTTGATTTTTTGATATTTGATATTTTGATTCTGTCGTCTTGCTGTCGTTTTCAGTATCTTAATATCAACTATCTAAATTTAATTTTATAATACGCAAAGCTTAAAGTCTATTAAAACTTCGGATACAATAGGCCTTCCTCTAATACTCTATCAATGTAGTGCAAAGTATGTTTAAATAAACAAAAGGTTTCGCTTGTCTTAGAAAACACATAATTTATATGCATAGTCACCCGAACCAAAGATCCTTCACTTTACCTCACCCCGCAACTAAAAAGCAATTAATTTATGATTTGAAATATAAAAAAAAAACAAAAAACTCAAACTCAGCAGAATATTTGTTTTGCCGATTTTTGAAAGCAAAAATAAAATAAATATATTATACATATATACAGTCACACAAGTCATATCATAATGTCTATTGCAACGATGAAAAAAAAATAAAATATTAAAGTAAATAAATTAATATAAAATACACATATTAGTCGGTAAGAATGGATATTACTGTTGGTAAAATACTAAACGTACGCGTAGATTAAAATTTGTTTACCATTAAAATTGTTTTATTTACTATTATTTGTGACATAATAAATTGAACGAAGGATATTGTCTATTTATAATGATAAGGTTATTGTTGCGATACTTAAATTGAAAAGAAATACAATACAAAAAAGGAATTTATTAAACTTAAGAATACATTTAAATAAAACAATTAATACGACAAAAGAAACTTTAATTGAATTGAATTAAAAAAAAAATTAACTATATAACAAAAAGATGAGCACAATCATGTTTATATAAAACAATAAAATAAAATAAAAACTTCGAAAACAAATATATTATATTATATATATACATCAATATATATATTCTTATCGCAGGAAATTAAATTTATTTTGAACGTATTATTAATATATGTATTTTCCAAACGCAATATTCAATGTAAATATAGAAAAATAAACAAACAACATAAAAATATTTCTTTAGATTTAAAGAAAAATAAATCGCTGAAGACAGTTTTTTTTATATGTAAAAATTTAGTGAAAAACAACACATTGTAGATGTGATCTCATTAGTTAATTTTGTTTTAAATATATATCTATATATATTTCGTTTTTGTTTTTAAACTTTAGCAAATGCAAGACAATTGAAATAAAAATATTACTGGTTATAAGGTAGAATGAAAAGTCCTGAATCATTTTATTTTTTAGGAATGGACCAAAAGCCAATGTAGTCTCAAAAGAAATAAAGAATATATATGTATATACAATATATATTATACAAGAGAACGGTACTACTTAACTTAGAGGTGAAAGAACACAGGTAGACAATGATCGTAGATATAAAAAAAAACGCATTTGAAATGCCAGTACTACCCCTTAAAAACTTCAACAATAAATAAAAAAATTAAAATCTAAATTCAAACTTACAAAATTATGCATTGTTGCATTTAAATGAATTTATGCGTAAATGATAAAAAGACAATTTCTTTTTCCATTATAATTATTATTATTTATAAGGAAATTATTATTGTAATTTTCTAGTTTAGTTCAAAATAAAAGAAAAGAATTGCATCTAAGTTGAAGTTAAAATGTAAAATCACTGATTATGAATTAAAAGACAAAAAGAAAACGAATGTAAAAATTGAATTGATTTAAGGAAATAAAATTAAAACTAAAAAGAAACCGTATTAAGAAATACATGAAAATAAAAAGCTTCTTAACAAAATTAAATGCTTAATTCTTTGCCTGTTTATGATTTTTTTTAAGAACCATCATGTAAGGAAAATCTTCACTCCATGCACAAACAATCATTCTACATCCCATCAAAGGATTTGTCCATACAGAAACTCTGGTAGAACAAATCGAACGGAAAGCTAACCACTGACTTCGCTGTTCACCTTTTCACCACCGAAATGTCCAAAGCTTAAAATATATTCTGGACGAAGATCCTTATATGTATATACCGAGTCAAGTTTAGCTGGACAAGGAGAAATTGGAAGCATAAAAAGACGGTCCCACTGTTACTCCCTACTCATTGCCTTTTACTGACAAATTAAATAGAGGAGAATGCCAGTATTACGGAGCACAAACTAGACAGCAAAATCGTTGCGACCGTGTTACGTGGCAGAACTAGACGGTATTACACCAGCTATGTATGTTCCAAGATTCTTAGAAAATTTTCATAAACTGCTTGCATATCATGTAAAGTCACGGTAATAGTTGTGGAGTCATTTCGCCTTTATTGTAACTCTTGTAATATAAGAAAAAAAAATCTTAATCCCTCTCAGGATGAAGTTGCTAAAAAATGATAAACCGCTGAGACAACAAGGGACATTTTGTACAAATCACGAACAGACGGATCCCATTAACCAATTATTTCCGTCTCCGTACCGTTCCGAAACTATACTAGTACACAAATGAAGTATAGTTAATGGAATGTAAGAAGAGCGTTAGAGTACATTCAAATAGCTTGAGATAAAATTCCATATTACATTTAATCACGAAAATGTTGGTAAGAACATTTCGGAGAAATATGAATTATTCGTTATTAGGAGGAGATTTCCAACTGAAAAGCTGTTCTAGGATTACAGTCCTTGGTTAAGTACCGCATAATATTCTCTTTGAAAGCCTATACGAGTTTACCCCTATGTTCAAAGCATTGAAGACACGGCAGGTTCAGTCATCTCACGTTATTGTTCTTTTCACAAATAATGCGAGGTAAGCTGAAGAAAGTTACAAGCTGAGTTGGTTGAACATCATTGTTTCGTGCGTCCATAAGACACAGGTCGGTAGTCAGAACTCCCTTATGCCCACATCACAATTCCTTACCAAACAGAAATCGACGTTCAAGCAATTTATTCTTGAATTCACAAAATCAATCGTTTCATTTCTATTTTCCGAAAGATTTTTGAGAAGTTCCCTTCACCTATCTAAATCCGCCATCCAAGCAGAAAGTTTATATTCTCTCAATACCTACATATATGGAAGTAGAAAGGGTACTTCTCCTACAGATACAATAGGCAAGATGCTGGACCTCAGTGGTTTTCCGAGGATGATTGATCTTAGCCACCAGGCTCCCGGAGAACATGTCAGTGAAGGTGTGAAAGGTACACAGACACTTAACCTTTCAGTCATTAAATTGATAATGAAAAAACAAAAACTTCAATAACATTAAATCGAATAAAAAGCATAAGAAACATGAGGGAATTGCCTAATACAACTCATTTATCACTTATACCACATCTGAGTCCGATATGCATATAATTTAGCCAGTAAAAAAATTAAATTAATAAAAGTGCCACGCCTATTGCACACAACATGAAACAAACAAGAAGGGCACTTCCCTTCTAAAAGTCGTTAAATTAAATATGTTTCCTCATGAACATCAAACGTCCTCCCGTCCGCGTTGCTATTCCCTTACATTGATCCCATTAATCCTGTGATTTGTAATAATCGATTTCCTATTACCCACGCCCCAGATTCATTGCTACCCTTCGCATTAAACCTTGCATTAACAAAAGCAAAAGATTGTCCTTTATGCATGTGCAAACAATCCGCTGGATAGTGCCACTAGCTTTAGCTTTAGCTCTGGCAATCCTCTAGCCCCGAGGGAATTTTATCTATGCGGCTGAAGAAAACAAATTCTCCGCAATAAAAAATAATCAAAGATCTGCAAGCTACCCCCTGTGAGACCGCCGCCGCGGAACACTAACAAAAAAAAAAAAATTGAAAGCCGACCCCTCAGTAATGTGTCGCATTCACGTCTGGTGCTTGTGTGTTCCTCCTTCTTTTTTTATTATATTTTTTTTTCTGCTTTTCTTTATTTTCATGTTACAAGAGCATAAAGAAAATGTTAATGCACAGTGAACTAACTCCCATCTAATCCCATTGTAACACCTATGGGAATTCCAGTGAATCCCAAATTCAGGACCCACCTCTCCGTTTCCATTCCAAGACCAGATCCTGGTGCTCTCGGCGTGTTAAACTTTGAACTGCACATGATTTCTGGCTCGGGGTTCCTTTTATTTTTCACTCACTTTTAGTGGTGCTAGCGACAAGCATATTCTTGCAAGTCGCAAACACAACCCCCACGGGAGAAACTCTTTTCAATAAAAAAAAAAATTAATAGTAGTAGTAAAAAACGAGAGATGCACAAGGAGGAAGAGGAGAACAGGAAAAAAAATGAAACTTAAGAAGTTATTTTATATTTATATTTTAGCGCCCCTTGTATATACGCGATGGCGCTTTCGTTGCCAACACACACCCCTGCGGCAGTATACAGTGGGGCCCCCACAGGGTGAGAAAATTAGAGAAAAGCATTTGGCACTTAAGGCTTGTTTGCCTTGGAGTTTGTTTAATTTAAGTTAACAAGACTATTTTCGATGAATATAAGGCTTGTTCCGGCACCTACATTTCTACGTAAGGCTGTCTGGAAAATGCAGCCTATTAGTTAGGCTACATTTGATTTTCAACTTTTACTAGTTGCGTATCGGAATCTATTAAAAAAAAGGTTAAGAATGTAAAACGAACCCTTTTCTGTCTGTTTAAGAAATACTGGAATGCAAGGAAATTCTAAAAATAAAATTAGAAGTTTAGAACTGATGAAAGGGGCGGCTTATCAACTTGATCTACCAGCGAATGCAATTTTAAGTCGATATCTTCTTCAAATAGGCTTTCCATGCCCTCCCCTAGACTAAGATATCCGTCTCAACCCATTCTACTTTATGACTTCCCTATCAATAAAAAATAGAGAGTCTTAGAGAATCTAAGACTATAACCAGAAATTTCATTCAAATATAGTTTAGATACAAAATAAAAGCTACAAACCTTGCTCTTGCAAAGAAGTCGAAGCCATAAAATGAGGAATCCTTTTCAGGTACAACACATTGGACAGGTACAGCACCCCAGTAGTACACGACCTTGTGTTTTTATTTGTAGAACTCTGAAATGATGAATCTGCTGTGTTATAATATAAGACATTCTGCCCTATTTGAAAAGATTTCTATTTTGAACATTTTGACTGGGTCTAAATTTGAAATAATTCCTACCGCATCGAATGCAAAGCCTGAGGTTTTGGGTTCAAACCCATGTTTTACGATTCTACCTCTTGCAAGCTATCTCACAACTGTTATGATAAAGCTTCCGCGGCGTTCAGAGTTCTCAATAAAATGTAGGTCCAACCCCCGCCATTTATGCGCGCACTTTACTACCACACACAAATGGTGAAGCTGTGGCCAGGTCTCAAAAACCACGCGTCGCGTCAACAATTTTGGTATTTTCTAAAAACGATCAAAAATCATATTAAGCAAACGAGATGTTTTATAAGGATGTTTTAAAGCGGTTAAACAAAGTTCTCTTGTTATACTCGAACTTGTATTCTTGCAGCCCCCACGCCGGTTGAATCTTACTACTGAGGGGTTCCACTGGTATTTCAATATCCAGTCATATCTCCCAGCTGACTTGGAACTGTTGAAGACTATAAAACAAAGGCAAAAAAAAAACAAATAGAAATGGAATGAAATTTGCGGCGGGATGACACACTATAACCTTTAAGGAGAAAACAGATACTGTTGCTACCCCCCTTACGTACGTAGTTTGCCATTCCGACTCCGAGAGCTTGTTGCTGCGTTTCTGCGGCGCAAGTAATCCAAAAATAATAACAGTAGAAGGAAAGTAAAACGTAAAAAAGGAGCACAGGTCCTGGGCCTCATCTGTTTTGTAAGCATTGGGGGATATAAAGGGATCAAATTCTCATTTGATATTTTCGTTCCTTCCGTTCTTATCGTCGGCACTGTCGACGTCGTTGTTGTTGTTCGTTCGTGGCTCGTAGTTCATTCGTGCATCCGTATGGGGGCAGAGGCCATTGCCGCCCTGCCACAGCGAAGTCGTATCCTGAATGGGTACATTTAGGCTCTTAAGAGTGGTAAATGTCACTGCTGTGGTTTTGGTTTGGTATATTTTCCGGATTTCTATTTCCTTTTTTTTCGTCCTTAGTAAATGCTGCTCTGTTGGGGTGGTTGGTTGGTTAAATCCCGCTTGCAGCTCTGCGGGTGAGAATCGGAATGGTTACAAATAGGCGAACATTGCCACTTGATGGGTGAAAACATTCAAGGAATGGTATGGGGACTACAGATAATGAGAAAAGGAAAAAAGAAGCGCGTCTCACAAAGATAATGTTACTGATGTTTTCCAATGGTTATGCCGAAGAGGGCATTAAGCCCCTGATTTGGTAGAGTCCTTGTTGCTTCGTTCCTTCCTTTTATTCGTGTCTATCAGACTGTAATTTTAATAAGAACCCCCGTTTCAATTAGCATTGCATAGGATACAAGACTAACGCCTCAATGTTGGGTTATATTTCTGACTGCGTGTTTACATAGAGGTTAGGTACGTTTGTCCTGGAAATGGATTAATTGAATCGAATACCAGTGGCTTTAGGAACAGATTAAGTAACATACTGGTAGTGCACAAACCTTGTCGCCTACATACTCTGTCTTCGAAAATGGGGATTATAATGTAACATAAATATGAAGCTAGGTTGACAATAGTTAGAAGGACATCTTTTCTCTAAATTAGGAGAATTTCTGGTAGCTATGTTTTTTGGTTTGACTAATGTTTGAGGAATCGTCGTGTTAATACATAAGAAGCTGTTTAAATTAAGACTCACTTTGAACTGAAAAACGCCCATCACTGTAAGAAGGAGTATAAGGATACCGGGCTGTCCAAACCAGCTTCTACAACGAAATGGTTCGAAGCCTCAACATCTGGCAGACGAGCCACTTCACTTCATAATGGATAAACAGAGCGCCAAACTTTGAGTACAATGAAAATCAAGCAGTTCCTTTTTCGGGATAATTGGGATCTCGTGAGTATTGTGATGGGATCTCAAGCGGTGATTTGGCGGTCGAAAATTTGGCTTAAATTCCAATTATATATATAGTTCGGTATTTAGACGCATACTTTAATCTTAGTTAGTGCTCGCCGAGAACAAGTCACATAGCCAGTCAGGACCCATTTGACGCTTTCGCCAAAGCGTTTCTGAGAAATGCCAGTGCTTCACTTAAAGAAATAGTAGTTTCAAAGCCATCAGAGATTCGAAAGTGCAAGCGTTTCAACCCATAAAATCCCCCTGTGAGGTGGACTGCATCCTTCCAGGTGTATGTATGTTATATGTAAATACATAAAGATTTTCCTCGACTGTTGTGTTAATTTGAATTAATCCACACGGCATTTGACAGATTTTAGGTTTCGAGAATGGAGTTTTCTTTTCAGGTCAAAAAATTAATGGCACGAAAAACTTGGTCAAATCGCCTGGCAGGAGGGTGGTGTGAGCATATACATGTGTGTGTATATATATACATCATTAATAGTACAAATGAAAAGCTTGGGGCCAACACGACTTGAAGCGACTTCTATGATGGCCGTGTATGGATGTTGACGCTTTTCTGAGTAGGATTAAATGCTATAACAATTGATTGAATCTAAGAAAAATGGTTTTGCGTTAAATTTTATCACACGCCCTGCCCAGAGCGAAAAGGTTTCCAGATACGATCGCTGATAAATTCGTAATTGTTGACCGCCTCTCAGAAGTCTTAAGAGATATAATACGATACGAGGTGAATGAAAATGATCGAGTGTGGGTCAGAGGTGAGTGGTAGTAAGGGAATTGAGAATTTAGGAAAACACATCAGGATTTTATTGTGCAATCGCGCCTTGTTGCCGATTGCGACTACAAAGCCAGCATTTTCACCACAGAACGAAGCATTAATTGATGGCAATATGAACAATGTTCTGATGATTCCTCTTTTCTCTTCCCTTAAGAAATAGAATTGACATCTTTTCATAAAAAGTTTTTTTTTTGTTTTTTTTTAACAAACTTGGTTTTTATTCAAATTGTCATAACTGAAATAAATAGTTATTTATAACCCACCAAATTGTGAAATTAAGAAATTGCGACAAATCCAAAATTCTCGTTTTCCAGAGAATGACGATTGTTATTTCTGAAAAGGAAAAAGAAAATTAAAACAAAAAAAAACTTCTTTAATTTTGATAAACCATTAACATAATATATAAATTTTTAAATCAGTAAAGTCTATCACAGAGATAAGGTTCGGAAGATGTCTGGCTTTAAGTTCTTAGTTAGCGTTTTGAATATTCTCTTTGAGAGAACGCATGCGATTCAAAATGCTTCCGGATATCCCATAGGAAAGGCATTGGAAAGGTTTTCTATACATCGGTCTAGCGTTTTCGCAGCTCGCAAAGGGACTATGAATATCATCGATCAGTTTAACATTAACAAGCCTCGATTCAGAATCAAACAATGATCTCAGTACTTTGTGCAATGGCGTTGTCACTCGTTTTTTTCTTCCTCGTCTGTACTCAAAATGATCAATTTCTCGCAACACCCTTCGTACATCGGACCAAATAGCTGAAGAAAAGTTAAACATCAACTTTGCTGATTCGTCGCATACTGAAATCCATCGGTTATTGACGAGGCACCGCATTTCCACAGTCATCTTATCTCTCCGCTTCCATTGGAGATTTACTTTCCAGACCTTCCGAGCCATTAGCCCTTCAGAAATTGTTATTTGATTATAATGGTTTACCTGAAGTTCAGGCAGAGGATGATGATGTCCTTCGTTACTGGTTGCTTGAGGTTCTTCTAAAGGATGACATTGTTCGCCAATGTTTCGAAGTAGTTGAGAGCTCTCAAAGATCGTGCAATCTGTACCAAGGATTTGGGAAGTTGTTGATGAAGCAACGACTTCGGTGTTCTTTTCAAGTGGTTGATTGGAGATATTATCGCTAGAGGCTGGTTTCTTAGCTGGCCCCAAAGGCAACGATCGAAATGTGTGGATTTTTTGTAGAACAAAGTCTTGTTCTGACTTTTTCGTTTTGTGTTTTGCAGCGGCTTTTCTATCCACAGGTTTTTTACAAACAGCAGTTTGAAGTTCTTGAAAAGCCGTGTTCTGTGATTTTACATTGTGTCTTCCTTTTTGTTTATGTGTATCTCGTTGTGGCTTACAGATGATGCTAGGTACATTAACCTTCACATTACCCGAGGATGCCTTGGTTTCAGTTTCAGTTGCAAATGAAAAATAATTAAACATTTCCGGCCTGAATTGTAATCCGATCACAGAACATGACTTACTCTTCGATGCTTCGGAGTTTTCTGACATGCTTTTGGTTACCCCACAGATGTCTTCATCATTTATCGTTAGATTAAAGAAATTCCTGGAGATCAGAGACTTGATGGCATCTTGCTGGTTTTTTATTTCTGGTGTTAGGTAACTCTTCAGAAATTTTATGTTTTTGACGCTAATATTGAAAGTCATTTTAACAAGTTTTTCATCGTTGTGTTCGTTGTCAGTGTCCATAGAAGCATTTATAAAAGCACCGATGGTAAGCAATGCTTGAAACTCGGGTGGCAGGGACTGCTGGGAAGGAGATTCTACGACATCCATTGCTTCATGACTCACTGTTGTATGTTCTATTTGAGTAGAAATTTGGGCTTTAGACTTTCTTTGCTTATGGGAAATAATTTTGGAGGCTTCTTCGATGGGTTTATCTACAGAACGCTTTGAGTTTAACTGATTCTGATGAGTATTAACCATGACTTCTTCAGTTATAAATTTATCTACGCAAGCGGCATTAGGCATGGCCAATGGACGTTCAGTAGAACTGTTCATTGGTGTGCTTAACTCAGTGTTTTTTGAATTATTTGCAATGGACGAGTCATTTTCTTTCAACAAATCGCACAAAGGAAGTCTATTTTCACCAGGTTTCAAATCATAGGCAGCTTTGTTGGACAGCGCATTGACGACCGACTGACAATTATCTGAACTTTTCAAATTTAAACGAACACTTTCGGGTTCATTTTTATCTGTCGCTGGACAAAGTTCTTTCTGAAATGAGCTTACTTCGTTTGCTGCCGGTGTATGAATTAAATCATTGTCACCTGAAGATATCTTGACTTCATTATCGACACCTTTCACGAGCCCGACATTACTGTCGTCATTTGATTCATCTTCACTTTCTTCAACCAGTATGACACTGTTAGAACTATCTGACATTTCCTCTGAAAGTAGATCAATTGTACGTGGATATGATATTTTTTCTGTTATCATATATTCAGAGGTGGTCGTACCTTCAACATTTTTCAAAAATTTCGTTTCTCCAGGTATGCCCGTTTGTGATTTTGATTTTCCCGCCGAGATCAGCTCACAATTTAATTTTTTTTCTATGGCCACATCTTCGGTAACGTCCACAACTTCCAATACCAAAGATGTTTCAGATTTTTTGCCCTCTTGTATTTCATTTGGTCCTTGCAGGAAAGAAGCCATCGCTGGCTTTTCAATATCTTCTATCAAGCATTTATCGTTTGACTGTACACTACCTGAAATGTTTCGAATCTGAAAACCGTTTGATGAACAACAAATAATATCAGGTTGGTTTTCATTTTCAACTCTTAAGGACTTGTTCGGATTTCCTTTTGTCACTTCTTCTATCGAAGACAAATTTTCCGATACAAGCCAAGTAGAATTCTGTTCTACTGAAGCAAATCCTTTTCCTAAAGTTTGATTTGAATTATCGACAGTTACTTCATGTGATACATACGGAGGCATTGTCAGATCTGAAGTCTTTCTCTCTATAGCTATACTGTCAACTGTTCTCGCTTCAGGACAGGTGTTTTCTTCATGTGATACATACGGAGGCATTGTCAGATCTGAAGTCTTTCTCTCTATAGCTATACTGTCAACTGTTCTCGCTTCAGGACAGTTGTTTTCTTCATGTGATACATACGGAGGCATTGTCAGATCTGAAGTCTCTCTCTCTATAGCTATACTGTCAACTGTTCTCCCTTCAGGACAGGTGTTTTCCTCATTTTCAAAAATACTCAAAACGAAAGCAGAATCAATATCCTCGCTTAAATTTTTTTCGTTTAACTCAAAATTTGATACTTCGTCACATTCCTTTTCTTTTTGTGGATCCAAGGTTTGGTGTGTTTTACGTATATTCGGATGGCTTAGTGTTAGTTCGAAATTTGAGGGCAAACGTTGTGCCTGTGGAAAAATCTCCAACGAGCTGTTATTTGGTGTTGCATTTACAGTTTGCAATGGTGTACTATCGTTATTTTCCGAAAGACTAGCAAGCATTTCTAAAAGGTCTTGAGTTGAATCTTCTTCTTTAATCACGATTGGTTCCGATGCTGATAATTCTATAATCTGGCAACTATCATCGGAATTTCCTTTAGAAATATGAGGTACGGAATGTGGCTCTGGAATTAAGAATAAAAATGCAAATTAAAATATATTAGATAAAGGCACACTTGAAAAGCTTCTTCGATGCTTCTGCGATGTAAGCAAGAAGTCGATTCAACTCGCGTGTCAGTTCTAAGAGCTCAGGACGGGCTAATCAAATATCTACTTTTGATCAATAGTGACTCGAGAAAAAACGAATCGTTAATATTATTTTTTGGCTTCGTACAAAATAAACTTCGGAAGTTCAAAGTACTTTCCAATTTTCATTTAATAATTTTTGTTTATACTCATTATGTTTGATATTCCTATTGAATTTAATTTGTATTTAGACTCACCTAATTTAATTATATTTTCATTCACATTAGACAAGTTGACCGCACATGCCCTTGATTCAGATTCTGATTCATTTTTGATCACGACAGCAAAAGGATCACTTGATAAGCAATCCTGTTCCAGCAAGGTTGCACTTCTATCAAATGGAAGATAAACCGCTTCTGGAGTTGAAACTACGACATCCTGTGTCTGGCAAACTTTCGGATCACTTTCGCCAATTGTTTGGAAAATATTCGGAGATGGTGGTATAGTCCCACTGTTCTCAGGGGACTTAGCAGCCTCGTTTGGTGTTAAGACCCGTTTTTCCAATGGGATTAAGACCGGAGGAGAGTCCGACGCTACTGTTATCGGCATATCACTAATTAATGGGGTTACTTCGTGAGCGGTTCTCTGCTCCACACTCGTTTCACCAACATTTTTTTCGCTCAAATTGTTATATTGTTCCATCTCTCTATCATCTACACTCATTGCAATATTTGATTGTTCTTGCGTTTCCTTAAAAATATATTCTAAATTTCTTTCTAAAGTATCTATCTTGTTCTCCTCCTCGAATTTATCTTCGGAATTCAATTCTGCACTAACTCTTTGTGTAGTAGCATTTTGCAGAGTTTCTATATCTGTTGGGCTCTTTCCAAGTTGCGGAATTGACAAAGATTCTTTTGCTGAATTGCCAGACACAGCTTCACCCTATTATATAAACATGTTTGTAGTTTTATGGTTATTTCACATTTCTCTAAGTGTACTTACGTTTTCCGCAATGGCCTCGGGTCTCAACTGTATTCCACTGATTTTACGCCAATCGCCACGCTTACAGCAAGTTGCAAGTGCTTCTCTACACTGGTCAAGCAATTGTTTTTCCGAATCTGCACATTGCGCTCTCAAGCAATCTTTTATATTGGTATGTTGAATGAATTCTTCTAAACTTAATAGACCTGGTGGGATGTCCTTTAATTCTAAAGGACCCTTATAACTCTTACGTTTGAGGAAATCCTTCAACGCAGATAATTTAAAGTGCACTTCTGTTGGCCATATACGTCTTATAACAATCGTTTCATATAGCTTCCGGGCTAACTTTTCATCCGTGTGTTCTTCACCATTTACAAGCAATTTGTAATCATCGAACGTCATAAACAAAAATTTTATAACTACACGAGATCTTGTTGATATCTTATGACCAGGCAATTTAAAACTCTGCAATGAAATAGCAAACAGAAGTTGTTACGTGATCATTAAGTTTTTTCTATAAGATTGATTACATTCAACAGGGCACGGCTCTGTCTGGCCGCACCGCTCAAAATTTTCATTAAAATGGTCATTTTAAAACCAAACAAAATAAATTATTGCATGTACTTTAATGTTGTGAGCAAAGTGGAATCTCATGCTGAACTACACCAACTGAAAAACAGGTTTCATTTGCGTCCACAAATCGAAAAAATGAAAAGGTCCTTGCGACCTTTACATACTTCCAACAAAAATGCCTCTAAAAACATTGAACATGAAGTCGAGAGTACTTTAAAAGATGAGAAGCACAGACTTAGTTTTTTAAGAGTGCAGTGGATGTCTGGAACCAGACAAATGTACCCAAATTGGGAAAATAAAAGATGAACAATGAATTTTGAAAAAAAAAAGTTGAGAAATACTTTTGGCCAAGAAAATAAGATAAGGTCGATTGTCATTCTGGTTAGGAATCGATTGCAAATCATTTAGTTTAGAAAGTTTAAGTTAGATCGCCCGCACACTGCAGACTTTCTCTCGACCGATAGTTTGGCGGGGCTGCTCATCAGTATGAAAATATATGAAAGTGCACACACTATAACGTTTCAGTATCCGCTGATAATATAGATAAACCAGACGATTGTCTTCAAAATAAAGTATTGGCCAACTACTGAACTTATAGGGGGCTATAGGATAGTTTAATTTGCCCAGAACTTGGGCGCTGAAGTGTCGTATTTTTCATGATCTCCTCCCTCCCATATCGTAAATTTGATCGCTATAATAAATGAAAATGATTTGAATGATTTCGTGTAAAATTTTCAATTTTTTCAATATTGTTTGTGCACCAGCAGCCCAACCCAACCAAACTATCAGCCGATAGAAATTCTGTAGTGTGCTCGGACTCATAATGTTTACTTACTGGGCCGTCCCTCTTCTGAATTTCCACATTCAGCAAATATTCAATGTATGTCTTCAAATCGTTTGGATATAACTTGATCGCATCTTGATTGCTTCTCAACATAATCTGATCATCGAAATATTCTAAAATATTCCATTCCACATATTTTTTCTTTTTCAAAGCCTTCAATCCGTTGTCTAGCCATGCATGAATATCAGTCGATGACGCAGCCTTTTATAAAGAAAAATATTTGAATAAACAAAAATGCAATTAGATCTTCAATTAAATCACACAATTTCAAATTTTGGGTTGTATTAGTTTTGCTCATGAAACTCATAACAGTCATATTATAAGATTTAACTCCAGTTTCGCTCTCATCTTTGTAAGGACTTGTGATATGAATGCATTGTGTAGCCATGTGGTGTACAATATTCTTTGGGGCCGTATAGTAGTGTTAAATAAGCGAATTAAAGATAACACCGTAAGACACAAGCTGTTTGATAACTTGACGGATCTATGAATTCGTTTCTCTATTATGGCTTGACCAAATGAATTGTTGAAAAACAGGCATATATGTACATGTGCAATTTAAAGAAATATCAATTTTAAGCCGGGTGATGGGTGAGTACAACTCTTGCCACGTTTAAGCAAACGATACTTGATTATTGCATATTTGGTACATATTAAAAAAAAAAACTAACGAATGTTTAAAAGATGAAACCTTACCAGTCTATTGCCGATACCCGAAGGGGACAGTAATTTCATGTCGACGTCAGAGGTACCCAACTGCTTTCGATTCTCCTCATGGGCATGTTTGTCCTTTTTTGTTGCTAAAACAGAACTATCGATCGAAATTATAGTTTTATTGCGCCTTGGGTTCTTTGAGTCTTTAAGATTTATTTTCGGATTCTTCGTATGCTTTTCCTGTGCTTTCCCCGTCCGATCCACTTGTAAATTCGACTGAATATCTGAATCATCAGAGGCAATATCTTTTGATTCGAGTCTTATTTTG
The DNA here is from genome assembly GCA_963555765.1 of Orthonevra nobilis. NCBI lineage: Eukaryota > Metazoa > Arthropoda > Insecta > Diptera > Syrphidae > Orthonevra > Orthonevra nobilis. The sequence goes on along the minus strand of OY743226.1, from coordinate 81,875,083 downwards.
CCAAGCGGATCACTTTTCTTGGGTTCCCTGAAACGTTTTGCTAGCGGTATCGAATCTGATGAATCGGATTTCCTTTTTCGATCGTTTTTTTTTAATTGAAGCGAACTAAAGAAATTCGTTATTTTAGGTGAATCAATTTCAGGTTTGCTTTTAGTTGGGCGATTCGCACGATTTGCTGTTTTAGGAACAGATTTGATTTTTGACTTTTTCTCGTTTTCTTTGTCTTTGATTTTTGGTTTAACATTTTTGTTCTCCAACAAGTCTGATTGTTTAGGATTAACCGCAAGACTTTTCATTTTTGGTTGGCTCTTTTCCTTACCCTTAACAGTCGACACATTGTCTTCTTTCTGGTTTGGGTTCAGTTTTGATTGTTCTTAAATGGCATAGTATAAATAAATCAAAACGAATTTGTTTATTATTTTTGGAACAATGAATGCTTACCTGTTGCGGCCGGCATTCGCATAAATTTTTCTTTAAAAAAATTGGGCATAGGTTTTATGGACAACCCGTGGCGAAACATTTTACGTCTCTCTTCTTCATTTTTGTAGAAATCTTTGTAAACACCCGGATAGTATTTGTGTCGATCCTTGTAAAGGTATTTGTATACTTTTGGTCCAGCCAATTTCATTTCCTTCACCACATATTCTTCGACTTTCACGAACTTCATAAATTCTTCAAACGTGACCGGGTAAGAACGCTCGTTTTCTGCATCGACTAGAAGTAAGGGCATTCGATTTTATAAGCAAATGTAAACTATTCCGCAAAACTTACTATTGCGTGTTTTGAACTGCTTTGATCTTGCAGATGTGGATGGCTCTTCGTCCGAATACATGATATAGAATCAACAAAGCAATAAATTTGAATATATAAGAAAAGGATATTTATGAAACATATTCAAAATGTAAAGGTAAGGACTTAATACTAATTTCCTTTTAATAACAATTAAAAAAAGAAACATTCAACCAAACAAAAAAGTGCAAATCTTGAATTAACGTCTGTCAATTTTATTTATAAAAAAGTGATGCCAAAATCCTCGTTTTCTTGAAATGCACTCGTTTGGAGATGGGCACGTCCCAGCACGTCGTAGCGTTAGTCCAATGACAGATTTTCGCTAAGTAGACATTTATGGGGTATTTGAGGGAATTTTAGCAAAGATTCGCTACGCTACGCTGGAACGGGGCCTTTAAAAATAACCCCTGTATAAATTAATTGTTACAACTGTCTTATTGTTTTTAAGCAAATAGTCGGAAGAACTTTTTCGAAGGAATCAAATATTATTCTTAAACATATTTTTTCAATGAACTAATGACGTCTACAAGACAATTGACTTTAACTTTTTCTATGTCCTTCTTAATTTCAAATGGTGAGAATTATTATAAACTTATTGATTGCTTCAAACGAGATAATAAAACTCGACTCTTTGACGGAAATGGAAAATGATAACGCAACTACCTTTCCAGTGCTTCTTGTGTTTTAAAGTTTGTTCACGCACGCGTTGGTTAACAGCACTCATGACGGTTTTTTTGCATGCTTTGGGACTATTTCACATAGTCTAAATGTAATTTATTGTTATATAACACAAGGGAATTTACATTTACATTTTTACAACCCCACAAAATTAGCAAGCGTCCTTAGTTCTTTAATGTGAACGAAAGCATAAAGCTAACTTTTGAGGTATTTAAGCAGTTTGGATTAATTTTCACTGCTGAATTCGTCCACTGCCATAAGGTTCCGGTTAATGGCGGCCACCTATCCGCCCATCTTTCTTTTCGCATCGTTCTGTGTGTCGAACAAGGTGGGTTAATTTTTGCTGCCAAACTATTTTTAAGAAAAAACATTATTGACAAAATAAAATTGTCTGAAATTTCCTGGTTTAAAGTTTTCTCGGAAATCTTTCGTCATTCGTGTGTAAAAAAATTAATTCGGTATCGGTTTGTTGTATTTTTTCCCATTGAAAAACAACCGCACGTGTGAACGTGGTTAGCTGAAAAAAAAACCCAATTGTAAGTGAAGCAGGACAATTATCGAAGTCAGAAATTTACATTCTTGAGTAGTTATTACCGCAGTCTCTGATTCTGATAATCGTCCTGCCTGAAGGAGGGTCATTGATGGATATTTTGTTTTTCTCTTTGCAGATAACTGGAAAACTGACATCGTCACAGCGACATCATGCCACAGAACGAGTATATGGAACGCCACCGTAAACTCTACGGTCGGCGATTGGATTATGAGGAGCGTAAGCGTAAAAAGGAAGCACGTCTGCCTAAAGACCGTGCACGTAAGGCCAGAAAGTTGAGAGGCATCAAAGCTAAACTCTTTAATAAAGAACGTCGCAATGAAAAAATCCAGATAAAGAAGAAAATCAAGGCGCACGAAGAGAAGAAAGTGAAGAAGCAGGAAGAGAAAGTCGAGGATGGAGCGCTTCCACATTATTTGCTCGATCGTGGTGTTCAATCCAGCGCCAAAGTTCTTTCTAATATGATTAAACAGAAACGCAAAGAGAAAGCCGGTAAATGGGATGTGCCAATCCCAAAGGTCCGCGCTCAATCTGATGCTGAAGTATTCAAAGTGCTCAAAACTGGCAAAACAAAGCGCAAAGCATGGAAGCGCATGGTTACAAAAGTCACCTTTGTTGGCGAAAATTTCACAAGAAAACCGCCAAAGTTCGAACGGTTTATTCGCCCCATGGCGCTGCGCTTCAAGAAGGCACACGTTACACATCCTGAATTGAAGGCAACTTTCCATTTGCCCATCATTGGAGTCAAAAAGAATCCAAGTTCACCAATGTTCACATCTCTGGGAGTCATCACTAAAGGTACAGTGATTGAGGTCAACATCTCTGAATTGGGTCTTGTCACACAGACTGGCAAAGTTGTCTGGGGTAAATACGCCCAAGTGACGAACAACCCTGAAAACGACGGTGTCATCAATGCGGTTCTTTTAGTTTAAGTTTCTAGATTTTAACAAAATGTGACGATTCGGTTTTGAGTACAAAAAAAAAAAAATAAAGCAAATTTAAATGCGAATTCCGTGTGTTTCTATTCTACGAAAATATGCAAGCCTAGTGTTGTTCCTCCAATCGATTAAGTCATCAATTTCTTTTCCTTTTTTACTTTCAGATTTTTTCGTATCTGACACAAAATGCAGATTTTTGTAAAGACCCTTACGGGCAAAACTATCACCCTCGAGGTGGAGCCCTCCGATACCATCGAAAATGTTAAAGCCAAGATTCAAGACAAAGAGGGAATTCCTCCAGATCAACAGCGATTGATTTTCGCTGGCAAACAATTGGAAGATGGCCGCACTTTGTCCGATTACAATATTCAGAAGGAATCGACTTTGCACTTGGTGCTCCGCCTTCGTGGTGGTGCCAAGAAGCGCAAGAAGAAGAATTACTCCACACCCAAGAAAATCAAACACAAGAGGAAGAAGGTCAAACTAGCTGTGTTGAAATATTACAAGGTTAGTTGAAGAATAAAAACAACCTAGATCGAGAGGAATTCTTGAGTCTTGTTGATCTTGTGCTTATGCATTCAACAAAAACAGGCCTGTAGACACATGTATATTATTTAATGCTTTATATTATTTTTCTTAGGTTGATGAAAATGGCAAGATTCACCGCCTGCGACGTGAGTGTCCTGGAGAGAACTGTGGTGCCGGAGTCTTTATGGCTGCCCACGAAGATCGTCACTACTGCGGAAAATGCAACTTGACTTTCGTCTTCAGCAAACCAGAAGAGAAGTAAGTCCTTAAGGTGGTATCCTGCAAGAGAGGGGAAAAAAGCGAATAGGATATTCCTATTTTTATAAAAAAAAGATGAAATCAAATAAAAACTGGTTTTAAGCTAAAAATTATGTGTTCAATTTCGTAGCAAGATATTCCTTGTTCCTAACGTTCTTATGTTTCAGGGGATACATTACTTTGACTGTTGCTAACAAGAGTCTAGTCATCGATTTAGATTTGCGGTATGGACTGAGACGCAGTCAGTTGTGCTTTCCCTAACACTTGTGATTACTCAATTAGTTAACGGGCTCCCAAAATCTGCCTTATACGCGCATATCAGTTATTTTGTCGGTTCTGGAACGCTGATGCCAGTTGCAAATATCGATTGCTCATAAAAGCTTCAAACTGAGGTTTACTCTGACTTTCTTCGTCTCATGTTTGCTGTATCGTTTATTGTCTATTTTCTCGATGATTCCGAGCCAGGGAAATCGATGTCCGTCCACGTATTGGTATTGCTCACAGAGTTCGTGATTCTATTCTCAAAACAAACAAAAAATTTACTTTATCATTTACTTATCATTCAGGATTCGGGCCTCTATAGAAGAGCTGCCAGAACCATGGCTCGTATAGCATGCATTTCATCTTTTGAGTGAGGTAAGGGTTAGTCTTTAACGAAGTGCCATTTATGCTATGCCGAGCTTTATAATCTCGATGTCTATTCCAGAAGTTTAGTAGTCAGCAGATGCGTTCTGCTTGCCAGCTGTGATACATATTTGGAACAGTTCGTAGGAGCTATTTCCGAATTGCATAATGCGCCAAGTTTTTTGCCGTGTCACGCGACAGGTTCCTGAATGCGGTAATCGTTTTGCCGCCTAGAATGTAGGTTTTTGACAATCTGGGTGGGAAGTAGTTCGTCGTACCGATTGATTGAGTGTTGTGTAAGGTTTCAGAAGTTTGCACAGTGAGCAGGTATATAGGTGAGGGCAACGCATGTCTCAGAACTATGGCTCCACGGCAAGTAGGAGTAAACTACTCTTGTACTGTTGCCTAATCTTTGCTGATGTTTTTAAAAATGAACAATATCAAAGTCAAATGGATCTCTTCAGTTCCACTGAAGTGAGTATCTCCATATGGAAAATAACTTTCCTTAACCAGCGTAGTGCCGGACATTCACAAAAAATGTGTTCGGGTATTTCATTCACTTCCAGGCATAGCTGACATTCCTCATTGTAGCACAGGTTATTTAGCTTAGGTGGAAATTCAGGCCGCTGTTGAAAGTTAGAAGGCTCGTTAGCTTACTCATACCTTCTTCGTCAAGGTTGACGATTTCCTTGTAAGAATAAGGTCTGATTATTCGCTTAGGTTGCCCAAGAACTTCCACATTTGTCCGGTGGTCTAGGCGAAGATTGTTTTCCATTCGTTAATCAGCTTTGTAGCAGTTGTCCACTTGACGCTAAAAAATGGTTCTAAACCTATGAACACTTTGCAAGCCAGCCATAGCGAGCTGATCTGCAGATTCGTTTCCTTCAATCCCCTTGTCTCCAGGAACCCAGCCAGCTTCACTTTGTTGTGTCTGGTAAGGGATTACAGTGCATTGTAGCAACATTTGAGAGTTTTGGAGACCATTAGGTTAAATGATAATGCCCTATGTGCTGCCTGACTGTCTGAAGATTTGTATTCCAGCGCCTTTAATACCCTTAGGAGATTGTATCTGGGGTGGATTTCAGCTTGAAACACGGTAGGACTTGAACCCATTGGTACAAAGATCCTTGTGTTTGGACCAAAACTCAATATTTCAACCTCAAATAACCTGCCGCAAAAATACTGTCTGACCATGATAAGCGGAATTGTTCAGAAAATGTCTCTATCAGGTGGCTCGCTGTTGTGAAGCAGGTGCACATGGCACGTGTTCTTCCAAGACATGCAACCCGTTGAAACTTATTAGCGGTTCACTGTTGGAGAGAGACCAAACATTGGCCGCATATGTGATTTTCGGTCTAGCCATCATTGTGTACAGCCAATGTAGAATTTTGAGAGAGAGACCACAAGTTGTTCGGTAAAAGCGTCTGCTGGCTAATGCTAACTAACTGATGTTGTCAGCATTGCAAACGGTGCGCAAAGTTTCTATCCCAACTGAACGCATCATTCCTCTGCAAAGTCAAAGTCAGCTGTTATTTACTTGTAAACGTAGTTTGTTGATAACTCGGCCACGCAGTTTTCGTTTTAAACAAAAAAGCGTTTGACTAACGCAGTGTATTAATTAATTTATACGCGTCGTGGGATCGACTTATGTGTGTGTTTGTTTATAACACTACGAAGAAGTTGAAACGAAAGCGTCGTCTTACTATAACCGCTGAATCCGGATGTGGTCCAGTCAAACGCATATGTGGCCATTTATTCATGAATAAACTGTATTTGATAAACGAAAAGTTTTCCCATGTAAGAATTACAAGTTAATATCGGAAATGTTTAAAATTTTCAAAAAGCCTGGCCGCACTTCGAGTGAAAAGTTGCAGTCAGGCAAAAATGACTCGAAAAGACATTCCCAAAGTCTCTCAACGAATTCCTGTGATGATATCAATAATCTCGAAGAGCTGTATGACACAAGTGATGATGAACCAGTATTTAAGTATAGTTCACGGCTATCCATGAATATCAATGCTATTGTAAATGAAAAGAATTGCCTTATCTACTTCGTGCAGTTTTTGGAGTCAAAGAATGCCCTGCCGTTGATAAAATTCTACTTGGACACGGAAAACTTCAAGTATTCGTTGGAATTTGACCCAAAACCAAAAACCAATGGCCTGCCAAGTGAAGATTGCTATTTGTGTTCGGTTTCAGATGATTTCCTTAACAGCGACACTGTATCACTTAACAGCCAGCAGTCGGTCAGTGAAATTTGCAAAACTAGCAAAAATTGCAGTGATAAGCAAAAAGATACAGACACACCTGCTGTGCCTGGCATAAAATCTTTGTATGATTTGACCATGACAAAGTCGCTGACCGACGATGAAAAGAGTCAGATCTATGCCGAAAAGAACAAAAATCAGTTAGAGCGAAGCGAGAGCATCACCAGTGGCTCCGAGCACACATGTAAAACAACCGATGCTATTTGTATATATAAGAAGTACTTCATGCCTACTTCGGAGTACTTAGTTTCGCTGCCCGTTTGCATCCTGTCGGAGATTTCACTGATACTGTGCTCAAATGAACAATTTTGTTACACCCATAAAATTCCAAAGAATTTGTTCGACAGCGCCCAGCGCTATATTCTTGACAAACTCGAACATGAGCACCTATACGACTTTCTGCAGAGTGACATGTACTGTAAATACTGCATTGAATTGCTAAGAAGCTCAGAAATGACTCTCTTCGATATACTCTACAGCGAATCAGCTCTCTTTTATTTCATGGAGTATTTGGAGCAGGAGAACGAACGCAATTGTCTAGACTTTTGGATAGCAGCGATCAATTTTCGCAAACACTACGAAAACAAGCAGCTTTCCAGTGTTGCGACTCAAAAGGAAGCCCAATCCGATGCAATGATTCTTTATGAAAAATACTTTTCACTTCAAGCCGATACTCCACTAAGGATCTCGGACCGTTTGCGCAGCATCGTCGAAGAGTGCATTTGTAGCAATGTAACTACCTCGAAGATAAGTCGTTGCTTTGACCGACCGCTGAAATACATTGAGAATTACTTGGAAAAGGAATTCTTCCCTAGTTTTATTAAATCTCCACTTTACTCAAAATATTTGAACGAATTGCGCTCAAAATTAAGCGAACAATATCGGCCGGATTCTGCGAACAACGTTAACAACAACGAGGTAAAAACAACAATTACAAAACACCGCAAAACCATGTCAGACTGTACAAATAAAAGCGTAAAAGATTTAAGGAAACACTTTATATCACAGCACAATACTCTTTTGGCCATGGAGAGCTGTAGTAACAACTCACAAAGAAGTACCTCCTCATCAAATAGCTCTCCAGATATTCAAATCGATTCGAGACATTTTTTGAATCCCGATATGCTATGGCAAAGGCATCAGACAACAAATGGACTTTATTTTGGTCGCGTCAACGCACTTGGCCGATACGAAAGAGATTTTGAAATTTGTCCAGTCTCCAAGAACTGGTCATTGTCTGTGGGCACTAGTACAATAAAAAATGTTGTTAGGAAACTGGTCAACATTCCCGAAGAGAAAATTCAAGAGGAGATAGCGTGGCAAATAGCTGAAATGATAATCGATGAAGTTTTGAGCATAACCATGAACAAGGAGCTTACGCACAAGTCCGTTTGACTTATTCTCAAATGAATACGAACAATTTATTTAGATGTATACACCAGCCCGACCTTTTTGTTAAATATGTATTAATATAATGTGCTTTTTATTTACAAACAATCGTGTTTGTGTATGTTGAGGTAAAGTTAATGCGATGCCGGGCTCATTAGCTCGCAGTTATTTTGATTAATTATTATTTGCTTAATAAAAACGGTAATTCGATAATCAAATGTTTGGAATTTAATTTTTAGAAGCGTTTGTTTTGTTCAACTTCTTCAAAACTTCCTTAACTGATCGTCCAAGCTGACAATAATGTTCGCCCAAGTAGACTGTAATAATCGTCAAAGCTGTAAGCTTTATTACCCTTTCTAGCCTCGGACGTTCATCCGCTTTGCCTTTGGGCCATCAATAGTAATATCAAACACATTGAGTTTCAGAGCAATAGCAGTATATATTCTGGAGTGCAATATTTCGCAAACATACAAAAAAAATATATTTTTTAATAATATATGGCAGAAATGCTGTAATAGAATTATAATTTATTATTGTTGGTTATCAACTGTATTCACAGATTCACCACATCGACATTTAAACTCTTGCACATAAAAGTTAAAATATCTGTAGCTTCTTCAATGCGTTTGGTGGTTGGTTTACCGGCTCCATGTCCTGCTTTGCTGTAAACACGCAACAAGATCGGTTTCTTTTGGATTTCGCTATTCCTTACCGCCTCTTGGAGAGCGGCGGCAAACTTAAGCGAATGCAGTGGACTTACGCGATCATCATGGTCGGCAGTGAGAATCAAGGTTGATGGATATTCTTCATTAGCTGATAAAGTAAAGCAAACAAAAATAATTAAGATGAGATTTTAAATATAAAAAAATCAATGAACACTTCGTGTGTAGTGAAAATGTTGCTATTTACCATTTTTTGGAGTATGCACATTGTGGAGTGGTGAATACTTGCACAAGTTTTCAAAGTGCTCCTTTTCTCCAGGATTGCCGTAGTCAGAACACCAAGCATGGCCAATAGTGAACTTATGGAACCGTAGCATGTCCATGACTCTATACGAGATGAAACAATTTTCATTCAACAGCAGTTTTATTTAGTTAAGTTCAAACTTACCCAACTTGAGCCACCGCGGCACCAAATAAATCTGGACGTTGATTTATACATGCACCAACTAAAAGGCCACCATTGGAACCTCCCTGAATTACAATGCGATCTTTGCTTGTGTAATTATTATTTATCAAATACTCCGCTGCAGTTTGGAAATCGTCGAAAACATTCTGCTTATTTAAAAGACGGCCACCGTTGTGCCATTTTTCGCCGTACTCTCCACCGCCTCGAAGATTTGGATACGCTAGTACGCCATCAAATGCATCAATGAATAATAAACCACTTATTCCAAATGCCGGTTGTATGCTTATGTTAAAACCGCCATAACCATAGAGAAGGCACGGCCGTGGCGTAACCGGATCTTTATTCTTTCGAATAATAAACATTGGAACTTTTGTACCGTCTTTGCTGCTATAAAATATTTGCTCGACTTTATAGTTATTCTTGTCAAAATTATCCAAATTAAGGGTGATTTCACGGTAAACTTTCGGTTCCTCATTCGGCTTATTGAAGTCGAAATGGTAAATTGTTCCCGGTGTCAGAAACGAGGTGAAGTGATAAAATATCTCCGAATATTTCTTTTCACCTGAAATGCTTCCGATTGTCCCGATGTCAATATTAAAAGTGCGTATCAGCTCTCCGGTTTCCAAGGAATGCGCTTGTAAGGCACTCTAAAATAAAAAAAACATGTTCATATAATAATTTATGAGGATAATAGGAAAATTAAAATTAGCAGCAACAATCTAGTGGGGCTTCACTGCCGATGCCTGGATCCTGGTGAAAATAACGATGCAATACGCTTTTTCCATTGTGCTTGTACAAAATTGGACATTAGACATTGCACATCAACCAAACCTAACTTAGTTTTAATTGACTTACTTTAACATCACGTATGTATTCCAACAGCAGTTTGTTTTCATTCACGCACATAACTTTATCAAGAACATCCTTTTCATGCTCCTGCAATCACAATTTAAAAATGAATCACAACAATATTCGACACACGACCACCCATTTTTACCGCAATTAAAGTGCTCCAATTTTCTTCAGCTGGATTTTCCAAATCGATTGCAATTACTCTGTAGTTGGGTGCTCTCTTATTAGTGCGGAAGTATACTTTTGATCCTGTATTCGTAACATACTGTGAAATTCAAAGCAAATATTTTAAAATTATTTCAAAGGCTCATGTCCAACTTACGTCGTAGTCTGACTCGAACTTCGTGACGACTTCATGAATGGTTAACTTTGATTTTATATCTCCAGCTTTTTCTAAGTCAGCATAAAATACAATATTGTCCCGGCAATCCTTCACAATCAACAGGAGGAGGTATTTTCCGCAGTTCGTCACTTCGCAGTTTCTATTAATTTGAAAGAATCTCTGAGTTTTCAAAACAATTGATTCTTGTCTTTTTTTTTTAGATATTTACATTCGCCAGGTCGGTTGCTCGGGGAATTCAGCAACAAGCACATCCTTGTCCTGCGGCTCACCTATTCTATGATAGTATAATTTTTGGTTTTCATTTTGTTGTGTCTCTGAGCCATCAGTTTTGCCAGTTTGATCGGGATATCTCTGTGGAGAGTTAGCCTTTGTTAAGGCTATTCGAATTTTTGTATTGAACTTTTAACTCACGCCATAGAAAAATCCCTTATTGTCTTTTGTCCACTCCATTGGAGAAAATTTCACTTTTTCTAGTGTCTCGTCAAAATCTTTACCAGTTATAGCATCGCGGATTTTAATTTTAATCCAATCCGAGCCACTTTCACTCAAACCATAAGCAAAATAGTTGCCATCTTCTGAGAAAGATGTTTGAGATAAGGCAATTGTTCCATCCGCCGACAGAGTGTTTGGGTCTAAAAACACTTTTGGTTCACTTTTCAAAGTTTCTTGTTGATACAAAACGCTGCAATATATAATTGTATAGGTACAGATGAATTATGTTGAATTATGTAAATTGATAACAGCTGAAGAATATCTAACATTAAATGCATAAGAGAACACAAGACTATATTTAAATAAGTCTGTTGATATGTAAAATGAATAATACATACTAAAGATTTTCTAAAATATTGAATTAATACTAATAAAATTAACTAAACTAAACTCTGAATTGATGGAGAAGTAAAGTTCAAAATGCACGAAAATGCTAGCGGCTGAGAAAGAAATAAATAAACCGAACGCCTGCGAAAGTACGCAGTGAATTTGAATTGATTCTTTGATCTTAGGCCAAAATCAAAATGCAATTTTCACCCAGTTTAAATTTATGGTCCCTCGCAAATTTTACCGCCTTGCTAAATAATGAGAGAAAAAAACGCTTTTGTTTATTAAAGCAAACAATTGTTCCTGTTCTATAAGAGATTGTGTGATTTATGTGACAAAAATATTTATTAACTTTAATCAAACGAGTCATGAGCAGAACTTTTTGCACAAATGTGACAGTCAATAATAAAATGATAGGCTAACCAACCGTCTCAATGCGTACAAACAAGATGACTATTTTTGAATAAACGAAGTGTAAAATGAATGATTTATCTAATTAAACTCAATTTGAGTTGTGGTCTATAAAAACTGATAAACGAATTCAAACGAAACCAAGATAAAGAAATTTTTACGAATTGCTACTTTCTCACCTTTGATTTTGTAGACCAGAGTTCTTGTAAAAATAGTAAAAATCTCCATGCCTTGCGGGGACTCCATACTTTGGGAAATTCCACAGTTTAGTAAGTTTAGCATTGAATTTCTGCCACTTATCACCAGCCTCAAGGAAAGGTTGGCTGATTTTGTTTTGCTCCTCGACATAAGCTTGTGTTTCTGCAGAATCCGGGTCCTCCAGCCAGCGATAAACATCTTTTACCTTAAACAGACGCACGAAAATAAGGGCTATGTTTTGTTTAATACGACATGTTTGCTTACTTTCTTTCCATGGAAATCATCTTCAATGTTATCGTCCTTTCTTGCCACTGGATAATCAAAACTCTGATTGGGGGCCATCGCTTTTCTAACAATTTCTGGGTTTCCTTGATGCGAAGCTTGTGATAGCTATTGTTATTATATAATAAGAGGAATGAACAATGCAGCTTACAAGTATTGCGAGAAATTTTCTTGAAGATAAGTGAAACCTGCTTTTGGCTAAAACTGCTGTTTCCTACGCCACTCAGACGAAATGATGCAGCGCGAATGACGGATTTCATTTTTTTTCCGAACTTGAGTGCGACTGAACCGGCTATATTGGCAAAAACAAAATTTTCAACCCGCAAAGTGATGCCAGCTCCAGGAAATTCGTCTGTAGCGCAGGTCCGTCAGAAATAAAATAATAAAAAACGAACATGTCAGCACCGAAGGTTTATTTCTTAGGGATAAAATTAATATAAGTGCATTAAAATCTAATTAAATTAAATAGCCGTCGGCCTTAATTTTATCACTGTTTTCTGTATTGCTATACGCTATACAGGATCACGCAACAAAAACGTACAGATATGACCAATCTACTCTGAGCTCAAACATCTTACAGATTACGCTTACAGATTAAACACTAGAACAGAATGAAAAGCATGCAGAAGAAGTAAAACGAACAACAACAATAGCTCGAGTGCAGCAAGGGTTAAATTTCTTTCGATAGGCTATGTAATTCTTCAGCAAAACTTATGCGAGCGTATCTGTACGATGAAGAAGAATAACGAGTGCCATCGTGTCAAAATCGTATGCATTGTTCCCTAATGAACTTTTATTTAAAGCGCCTTTAAATCCATACGCTTCTGTATCGTAACTTCCTTTTTATCAGCCGTTCATTGTTATAGAATTGGCAGCACTTTATTCTGTTGGCATTGCCATTTTTTATCCATCTGACTTTTGCTTATTTACCAAATGTCAAAACAAATGGTAAGAAAAATTCACTCGTGGTCGTGGTATGGCTGCACATAAGACAGGTTTTGGAAATCGTCAGCATGCAGTAACTGCAGTTCCTCATCCATAGTATTGAGAGAACATTTACTTTTTCATGTGACTTCTGCTTTCTCATTGCCAGAAAGGTAAGATTCTTTGCAGTCATTCGAGCAGAAGTGTCCCATTCCCGTAATATTTTTCTATGACAGGTTATCCGAAGCCTAAAGTAAACCATGTCGACACGACGTCCAAGAATCAAGGCTTCGGCCAACTTGGCCTTGGCATCAAAACGCAAGCCAAAAGTTTCAGCTGATGTTACGGAAATCAAAAAACCTGTGAACGAAGCTGATGCAGGTGAAAAAATTGGTCAGCCCAATGAAACTCAGGATGAAGTAGTTTCAAAAGTCGAAGAGGCTACAATTGAAACTCCATCCAACACTGAAGATGAGATATACAAGTCCTCATATCAGAATTTAGTCAGTCCGAGCAGTTTCGATGAAACTCCTAAAAAAACCCTCGCATCCTTCGAAGATGCCTTTAAATCACCGCAAAACCCTGAATACAAACGACCTTCAGCTATGTTTCCAATAGAGGAAAATACAACATCCGACTTCGAAGACAACATCCTCCACATGGACCTGCAAAAGTCGCCTGGCTTTCCAATGTCACCGACCAAGTCCCGTCAGAGAATACGACCAACGCCCATATTTGGTCAACGTCGTAATAGTTTTGTCGGAACCAGTCCATCGCCGCACACAGAGGAAGAGACACCAGGGCTAAACCGTCAGAGAAGCTCGAACAGTACCTCATCGGATGTAGGTAATAATTTTCTAATGCGAAAAATTGCAGCTGGTAATTTGGGTCGCATAAGAACTGAATCGGGTTGCTCTACGATTTCCGAGTCAAGGGGATCGTCTCGTAAGAATGCCCATGAAGAACATCGGAATGCATCCAGACGAGAGTATCGTTTCAATGACAAAAAACCAGACAAATCTTCATTGAAAATGTTTGATCTTATTTATTATAATCCATCAACAAACCCAATGGAACAGAAGACACCAGGAGGACCCCAAGTTACATCAGCTTTAACAAATGAATCAGTTGATGCCGAATCAGTGAAATCTCCCAGCGAAAGTAGTTCTCATTCTGCAATGCCAGTGCCGCAACTGAAACTCGGCTCGAACGGCGAAATGATGATTGATGAAAAGAGCTTAGAAATCGAAACTACAGCCGAAGTTGAGGCACGCAAAGTACTTGCTAATTCCAGTCTGATATATCATGATGAAAACACGGGCGGTGAAGGATACTATAAGAAACACAAACGCACGAAAGACTGGTTACCTGAAGAGACAATCAAGTTCTTTAGATGTCTTCAAACCGTGGGAACTGATTTTTCGCTTATGCTTACTTTGTTTCCAAATCGAACGAGGCGTGATCTGAAATTAAAATTTAAGAAAGAAGAACGATGTAATTTGAATTTGATCAACAAAGCACTTCTTTATCCGGGCACTTTCAATATTGAGGACCTTAAGAGTCAGTTGGATGCTGAGGAACAGGAGCGAAAAGAGCAGGAACGAATTTGGAAAGAAATTAAAGCAAAGGAGGCTAAACAAATTAAGAAGGTATGTTATAGTATTAGTGATAGTTATATAAAAGAATATATATTTTTTATCTTATTCAACAAATTGGAACCCTAAAAAAATTAAACTAATTCGAATAGGTTTCCAAAAAGGAATTCACTCTTAATTATATGACTATCATTTCTTTGACGCTACTGGGTCGAAATTTCCATGCTAAAAAAGGTTTCTCAGTCCATTTGAGATTTTGTTAGGCATTTTACTTTGAGTTAGTTATGCAGCAATCAAATAAATTTCAAACAAAAGTGCTTAAAACTGCTACTTATTAAGCAAGATTAATTTTAAGACAATTTGAAAGACTGATTTTTTGCCAGCGTGGTTGAATCGGACGGCACCATGTCCATTTGAAGTGTTGGAACAACTGGCAATTGTTTTCCCAAACCATGTCCTTAGCCTAGCAAACCCGTTTTCCAGTTTATTTCTCGAAAAAAATGGATACCGTCCATTTTTTTGAAATAACGTTTGTTGGTAATTTATTTTACTTTATTCTTTTTAAGGTCGAAAGTTAGAAAAACAATTTTAAAATAATAAAGGAATCCCAATAGTTTCAAATAAAAGAAAAGTGCATTGGTTTTTTCAAGTGAGTCGAGTCTTCATTCAAAACTTTATTAAAATAGCTTAAGGAAATATGTTCAATTTCTTCGTTTACAATCCACCCCGACCTCTTCCTGCCGATGGAGCACCACCTTGCCAAGAGCCACGACCTGACGGTGGCGCACCTCTGCCTCCAGATCCACCGCGACCCCTTCCTCTGGCTGAAAATAAGCGAAAAAATGGTGTTACAAAACATGATTTCTCCGTTCAATAACAACTACCTTGTGCTCTGAGTATGGCTGATTTCCCTCTCCCGGCGGTGCCACCTTTCCCAGATTGTTTCTTGAACATCGGCGCATTTTTCAGCATGTCTGGCAAAATCAAAAATCTTATTTTCGAACCACGAATGTAAACGTTTTCCAAATTTGTTGTGCGTCCGTCTCGATAAGTCACGGTTATTTGCGTTAGCTGACAATTCATGTTATCCTCGGCTTCGATCAATTTACCGCGATATACTTCGCCGGTAATTGTTTCGCATGTAACGATGTGCCCCTCCGCCTCGTGCAACACTTTAATTGGAACTCCAATAGACATTTTTCAAAGATATTTTTTGAAATTTGTTTTTCCTTCTTGGTAATAAATCGTTAAGAATTGTTTTAATGTTTTATTCCGTTGTAATTTGCGAGGTAATCGACTCGCTCTTGCAAAACACTTTCAGAAAAAGCAAATCGCGTTGAATGGATGACAGCACGCCATTTCTTTTTCATGCACTCTTTCGCTTGCCATTATTTGACGTTTTTCAATGCTGCCAACCCTTTTAGGTTTATAAATTTCCCATTCTTTTAAATATGTCTATCTGTTTGTCGGTTTTTTTTAACCCAACCTACATATGGTATATTTAAACACAAAGAAAAAGTTATTAACAAAAACTTTTGTTGCTTTGATATAACAAGCAGCTGATTCACTTCTTAACGGTAAAATCCGAAGCCGCTGCTGGATCAGATGCTAACAAAATCGATATAAAGGATGAGATTTTCAAGCATTGACCTTATTTGCAAGCTTCCGTTGCCTAACTTTTCTATGGAGTTGTTCAGGAACGCGTTGGCCAAAATTAAAAAAATATTTTAACCAGAGCAGAACCAATCTAAAACTGCCCCGAAGCAATGCGCTACCCTTTTTTTTTCATTTCTACACACGAATGGAAATTTGGGAAAAAGCTGAACACTTACATCTGATAAGACCATGTGCCCTGTTAGAAAATTTCATCATTTACAAAAAAAAGGATCTTGTTGTTTGTATACTAACGAATTTTCAAATTGCAGACATTAAATGCTCCCAGCTGTTCATCGCGTATTCTCGTTTCTGGTGATGAAATTTATCAAAATGAAAACGTAACGAAGAAGAAACTTTCAAAGCGAGCGATAAATAGTGTGCCTGTCACTCAAACAAAACAAAAAAGAATGAAGAAGACTTCCGCGTCGCTACCTCAACTCTCATTAAACTCAACATACGAGAATATGTTAGAAAGTGAACTCAATGACATATTAGAATCTGAAGATACAATGGATTCCATGTCGGAAAGTGACACCCTCAACGAAGCATCCATAAGCTTAATCCTCAATGAATTGGTCAATGGATCACTGGCTTTTGTATCAAGCGTCGATCCAGCCAATCCCGATAAGACTGTCAATGAAATTTATATCTTGTGTAAAGAAACTGGGCAACTCAGCGACAAACCATTGGACTTGCCCGAAGAAATCATCGATGCCATTCGATCTGTTATGGCCAGCTAATTATTGCCAACACCAGTTTGCATTGCATTTTCCATTTGTTACTTCATTTTCAATTTTATAGCACAAGCTGTAAAGTCCCAATTTGAATAGAGAAAAAAACACAACCTTAGCATATGTTGCTTTTATTTATCAATAGGTAATAAGTTTTATTTTTGTTTGTTAAATAAAAAAAAAAAAAAATTATATACTACATATGTATGTGAGTAGAAAGCTTTTTAATTTGTAGGCAAAGTTTAACTACGATTATGACGATTACCATCGCCTCGTCGCACCACATCCTTGTATTCATCCACTGCGCGCGTCCTTTGCAAATAATCCGGATCATCGATTTCGGCGAGAACTTCGATTGCTGCTTTCTCCTCGTCTTCCTTGTCATCAGGGTTTGCCATCCGGGCAAGTAATTGTTGCTTATTCATTTCTTGAACTTGCTCCTCATTGGGAAAGATACCATCATGGACACGCTGATGGTAGAATTCTCCGACAGTCATAACTGGCAAACTGGGGTAGCCCATGCCAAATACAGCTTTTTGTGTGTCATCGCGTGTAATGATGAACGGCTTCATTGGTGGTCTAGGAGGTGCTGCTTTTCCCCTGGTCGGTTTTGAAGAAGCCCTGGTAGAATTTTCTGCCATTCGCATTTGGACCATCTGTTTTTCCATCTTCAAACTATTCAATTCTTCTCGTGAATCAATGATGCTCCTATTTAGGAATTTCATAAAAAAATCGCGCTTTATTTCATCGTCAACAGTCTCGTTGCGAACGGCTTCGCGTAGTAAATTGATTTGTTCGTCTAGCGCTTTCTTTTTTCGAAACTGAGCAATCTTATCATTTCTTGAGTGCGCAGCGTTCATCAAACTTTCAAGCTCGTTTTGTGTCCTGCCATTGCTTTCTACAAGCGCGCTGCTATCACTTTTTTTCGGGGCTTCAGTAAGCTCGTATTCCGAGCAACGTTGAAGATAGTCACTGCAAAAAGTCATCATAGATAGTGCGTTCGATTTTGTTGAAGCTACTCACTTGTAATAAATTTCAGCCAACTCCAGCAGTCTCATTCGATCTGAATCACTTAGTTTCGTGGTCAATTGACCAAGAAAGAAAGGTAAGAGAAGGTATTGCAAATGTTCTGTGGGAACTTCGTCGATAAGTTCATTTGAGCTGAACATTGATATTTCATTGACAATTTTTGTGCTCTCCTCGAAGAATGCGATGGAATCCTTTACTTTTTTCTACCAAAAATTGCGCTAGATATTAGTAGGCGAAAGTCGATTAGACTGACCACATTTACCTGATATTCAACGCTGGAAAATGGTAAAGATGTTTTTTCTAAATCTTCGAAAAGATTCCATCCTTCGACGAATATATCGTGGAGTTTTTTATTTTCGGGAACCACGGACTCGGCCATTGTTTTGTTGTTTTATTTCGCAAATTAAAACTATTAAACCGATTGACAGCTGATTAATAAAAAAAAAAGTCAACTTTTTCTGTTGTCAAAATAGTTTTCCACTGAACAAGCAATGAGTGCATTCAGCCGCGTTTGTGCTGCTCATTCTAAAATGTAGAACCAGATTCTTACATTTAAATATTTTTTCCCCAAAACAAATTGTTTGAGACTGGCTTGACCTCAAAATATGTCGAAACTCGTCTTGTTTTCAGTTCTATTCATCAGTGATGCCTTTTACACTTGTGTGGTACAGGAATTTTTGGAACGAGAATCGAATTATTCATCAGTAACGAGCATTTAATGCTTAGTCAATAAAATCTGTTAGTGCCCTAACAATTAGAGGAAACAAGTATTGGCTTTGAGAAAAAATATCTTCCCATTTGATTTGTATTAATAAGGTCCGTTTTTATGTAAAGCGAATGGTATCTTTAGGAAAAAAAATATAAATAACGATTAGACTTAACTTTGGTTGTGTAAACAATTGAAAATATTATACATGCTGCAAAAAATTTAAAGTCAGAGACATCTGTTGGTGGATAGAAAGGAGAATTCAACTAAAAAGACCAACTACTGTGACTTGGTCAGCAAAATTTTTGAAGTCGCGCTTCTGTCAGTTTCTCCGTCGTCGCATTCTTCCTTTCATATTTTTTTTTTATTAACAAATTTCTAAAAATTTCACTTTATTTACTTGAAAAGAATCGAGGAAAAGACGAATTTCTCTTCGCGTGTTCCTCAAAAAATGCTTAACGTGTGATTTTATTTGAAATACGCCAGTTACGCAGTCGAATAATAACTCAATTGCCATAAAAAAATACTAATCGGTTCCTGATTCCATAGAAGAAATTTTCATTAGCAGTTCTATACGTATTAAGGTGTTTTTTTTTTTGTGGAAGTGGAATTTTCATTTCACTTGCATTTTCTTTCTGGCAATTCGTTGTGGATTTGTGCACTTGTCGTGGTTCGTGGTTGTAGTGATCTACAAATGACGTGAATAATTCTTAGTGTATAAATGCTGCTTGGGAAAGAATTATAAAACGAAAAAAAAGTCAAATAAAAAATATATATTTCAAAGAGAAGAATGCCATTAAAGTTTTTGAAAAAATCTCGCCACTATAATGTTACTTCCAAGAGCCTTTTCGTCATATCAGTTCATCATCTCCTAGGTAAGTCAACATTGTTGTTTAAATTTAAATAAGATAATAAGCAGCGTTATCCGAAGTTGTCTAATCCAATTGGTTAAGATGTGGTGAAAAGTTCTCTAGAGGCGTAATGCCTTATCAGGGAACGATGTCTTACGCCCGTACGCATATTATTTCTTCGTTTGTATTGCCGCTGCCCCACTCGCTGACGAGGTTAATAAAATTCACATTCAACAACATTCCATCCCAATGAGTCGGAACTCCCTCCACAGCGATTCTCTGAAAAAAAAAATACGCACACAATGAACACTCTGCTCGCTCCACAGAGACCATGATGGTAAAATTCTATCTGTTAAGTGTTCACTATTCACCTGTGAAGTGCTGATATAGGTGGTGTTGCTTCTGTTGCTGCTAAGACTCAGGAGGACTACCTGCGCGCGACTTTTACTCTTATCGTTGTTCCCTATAAGCATAATACTCAGCCATCTCGCACTTCACTTCAGTTCTGTGTGCGTAATCGACGTCGTTTGGCTCTGTGTTTTTTTTTTTTACCTGTATTCATGTCTTTTGCTATGCTTAGGTTAATGCAGATGTTTTTTTTTATACTTTTTCTGGCTGCTGTTGTCACCTACGTGATCAGCGTTGAATTTGATAGAATATCCTTGTGTTTTCTTCTGTTATCAATTAACTTGCATGTGTCGCACGTTATAGAAGTCGATTATTATTCCACGAATTTATCCATTTACTCACCTTATGCCGGGTATCTTAAAAAGGCCTTTACTCTACGAACCAATGTTATCGAAGAAACATGTATTACATGGATAGAATACAGCCGACTTGGACCACGACCACCCTTGCCAAACTCAGCTTTCTCAAAATCAGTTTATTGTGTTTTTTTTGTTTGCCTTTTTATCGTTTGTTTAAATTGTTTTCTCTTCCAAATTAATTCCTCGAATGCGATTTTGTTCTCCTTTGAAAACAGTAATACATACAAATTTATTTTTTCAAGAGCAAGTGCTGATTTACTATGTAGGGTATGGGTTTAGTTTGTTATGGAGCTTACGCATTTGCAATGCGCCGTAGGATAAGTGTTTGTTAAGTGGTTGCTTCTCATTATTTTCTGCTCAGTCAACAGTTACTTGCCATGCATGTGCATAGTTGTTGTATTTGCATTGGCGAAATTCACTTAAATGACATATAAAATAATTGAAAAAAAACATTAAAACAAGAGGCATGCTCATGGTTGTCGATTTTGCACTGCATGCTTGGGCCTAGGAAAGGGAACTCTGCGACCTTAATTTAATGTTTGTTAATAGCTGAGCTAAGTCGGCAAAGTTAGTTCGCTGGAAGCGGTTAACATTTTGTATTGCCATTTCCTCATTTACTAGATTCAAACGCATTCTTGGCTAAAAAGATTTGCTTTTAATGTTTGTCAGCACATTTCCACCGGGATGCTTAATATTGGGGATGAACTATCTAATTTTATTTAATATTGTTGCCCATCCATGATAATTCGCTTCTGTAGTCCAAGCAATAGTTTTCCTAACTTCAAGTTTTCCAACTTTTCCTTAATTTCTCTTGAATTCCCCCAAAACAAAATCCTTTAACGTTGCTGGAATCCTGCTCTATTTATGTCTCTCATTTTAGTAGAGTTAATTTTATTAACCGGCGATGATGTTCAGTGAAAAAATAGTTTCTAAAAATAAAAAAACTGTAACTTACTTTACACGGATGGCTCCAAGATTGAAAATGGAACAGGTTTAGATGAAAAAAGGTGTCTTATCGCATCACTAGAAGCAACGTGCCCACGATCGACAAGAGTGGAAGGTCTGCCGTTACTCAGGAAGTTACTTTTCACGGGTCGGAAGCCCGTTAATTAAGTCTGATTACGCTATAACTCGGTATTCTTGGCAGAAGCAATTTTGAAAGCCGCCAAAAAAGGAAAATTTGGAAATAAAACATAATTTATGCAACAGATAGTTATTAACAATACACGTAATAAGAAATTTTAATAACACCACCCCAGTTATCGTATCAATCAAAATGAGGTTAATAACCAACGAATGTAAGCTTAGTCTAGTTTGGATCCCAGGGCACTCGGGAATAAAAGGGAATGGACCCGCTGTTAGTGCCATTAAGGCAACAACCACTTTTCAATTATTTAATTTTCAACACAAAAAATTCAAAAAATCAATTAAAGGACTCTACGAAGAAAAAATACTCTACAATTAACAACGAACGTCTTACACCGATGTATTCAACTTTTTATCCTCGGTGTGGGAACAACCCTCCTTATGGTAATCTTTGTAAGACCGACGCGGTACTAACCGTAAAACATCAAGTCGAGGACAAAATAAAACAAACATCTCCAAAAAATCAACTTCATCAACTCCCCAACCATTTTTTTTTTCGCCAATAGCCAATAGCTAGTTCTATGTATAGATGTAAGCTTTTCAATTTATTACAAGCGAATAAAATTCATAACAATACTAATAATTTTATAACAATATTCTATTCGTTTATTATAGATACCTCAACAACTGTAGATTGCACTCTGAGTTCTGAGAGTAAGGGGAAAGAGTGTTTCGATAATGTGTGCCAACGTTTGTCTATCAGCCAACCGGAGCTGTTCGGTCTTCGCTACGTAGTAAAAGGCAAGGAGAACGAACTGAAATGGATAGATTTGGACCGTCCGCTTAGCAGGCAGCTTGAAAAATATGCAGCTGGAAATAAAATATTGCTAAGAGTTCTTCACTATGTGACAACAGGAGTGAAACATCTTAGCGACGAGGTATCACGGTATTACTATTTTCTGCAACTCAAAAATGATGTGGTAGAAGAACGTATTGCCTGTGATGTTCGTACAGCCATATTGCTAGCTTTATATTGCCGTCAGGCAGAAGATAGCTATCAGAGAGACAAACACACTAAGGACTACCTAAGAACACGATTGATACTTCCAAAGAGTCTCATGCATGATGGTTTCGATGAGAGTCTTATTGATGAAGTCCAGCAGATGAATCCGAGTATTCAGCAACTAAGTCAAAGCCAAGCCGAAGAAATGTATATAAAATGTTGTCAACAGTTGGATGGGTATGGTGAAGAGCGCTTCTCTGCCAAGGATTCACTCGGGAATGACATTCAATTGGGGCTGACAATCAATGGAATTGTGGTTAACTCACATGTGGGGCGACAATATTATCCCTGGAAGGATTTTCTTACAGTCGTCAATGCAAAACGCTCGATAAACATTGAACAGAAGAAAGATGAGCTCATTTATACGGTGGCTTCGTTTACTCTTCCAGATGCGGACACTGCGCGTTATATCTGGCAACTCTGCGTTGCGCAGCACATATTTTTTAAGAGTTATATTGATGAGGACACGGACGCAGAAAACGGTGGCCATCATCCGGAGTCGATTCAAAATTTTACACACGATTTTGCCGACAGTCGTGAGGATCTACTTTTGGAGCAACAGAGAGCAATCTACACACCCGAGTTCCAAATGGTTGGTCCAGGAGGTGTGCAAAACTCAATAATGTCTTCAAACATATCTTTGGCAACAAGTAGTCACCAGCAGGCACGCACACCCAACCAAAGCTGGGCGAACATCCCTCAGGAGTACGCGTCTTCAACAAACTGCAGCTTTACGAATATGGTTGGTGACCCTCTAGATAATCGCATACAGAGTACGTCGTGTTTGGATCTAAGTAACAACAATAACTTTTCCCAAGAGCGTGAACGTTTAAAGGCAATGCTGCCCACTTACCGGCCTGCTCCGGACTATGAAACTGCCATGCAACAGAAATACCGCGCGAGTGCTAATGAGATTCATAACATCAATCAGCAAACCATAGCCGCTGCTGCTGCTGTGCGCGTCACATCATCAGGTGCCATGTTATCTGCCGATCCGAATTTCTTTTCTGGTAGCCAACCAGATGTGCATAACATGTCCGCAATGACAACCGAGAATATTTTGCACCATTTAGCTCCCCACCGCTATCCAGATGTAACGCAAACCGCTCAAACGATGCAAAATCATTTAATCCCGAACAACGTGTACACAAACATTGATTTGGCACAGCGTTTGCAGATGATGAGGTCGAAACCACCGCCACCTTATCCAGCCAATCGATTGAGTTCAACATCAACACCCGACTTGGCAGTTGCTAGTCATCGCACACTTCTAGGATACCGCTCGTACGTTTCAGGATCTAGTCCTGACTTGGTATCCAATAGGAATCTGTATCATCCCATCCATTATCCGTATATGAACCAACACATTGGTCAATCGCAACCGTATCTGCCGCATGGAACTTTTGAAAATCTAAATATGATCGAGGAGCAACCATCGCTTGTGCTCCCGCTGCCGCCGCCAACGCAACAACCACCCCCTCCGCCACTGCAACCAACGCCACCGCAACAAATATACCGTCCACCTAAATTTCAGGAACCTAACGGCGGTGGTCTCCAAAGATCGACTATCAACGGCTCAATCGAACCAATTTATGAGAATGTTCCGCTGCCACACTGCTACACCTCAGAGAATGCCACCGAAATGAGAAATCGAACGTCGAGCATTCAGTCGGCTCCTGGCGGAATCCACCAGGGTACACCCATTGCACAAATGCACTCCGAGATCGATGGAATCACTTTGGACATGCAACGTTTGCATACCGGTGTTGGTGTTGGTAACGGGGGCTTAGCTCAAATTGAAGCTACCAATGAAGCGCTCCTCCAGATGAAAATGCATAAACCAATCAGTCCCTCGCTGTTAACACCAGCACATCGGGAGAATTTGTCTTCTTCATCGCCGGTAGATCAACCACGTAAAACGAATCTAACGAAAACCACTTCGGATGTCTTACCGCATTCATCCAAACACTTCGTTGATGAGCACTTTAATACTTCACAGTCGTCTTCCTACTTAAATTCCACCCAAACGACGTTAAACACTACCCTGGACTCGGTGAACAGCTCGCAGGCAAGTAGCAACACGAAACGAAAAAAGCGCTGGAACATCCTTGGTCGGAGTAAGAATTCTGCTGACAAGGAACGCAAGAGTGCCACCCTGGGAAGGGATAAGAGTAAGAATCAGGTAAAGGTTGAGTTGTCGCAAGAGGATATGAACCTAAAGCACAGATGGTCGACGGGACTACCAAGATTGCAACCTCTATCTGCTAAATACAGCAAGGACAAGTTGGTAAGCTATCTGATTGGAGATAGATGTTAAAAGAATAATAATTGAATATTCGAATTGGTTTTTAGTGTCAGATTTTGGATGCAAAACTGAATGATTCACAACTGTTTATGGAGTTTGAACGAATACCAAAACGACGTGAGACTGCGCGGTACGATTGTGCCCTCTTAGAGGAGAACACAAGGAAGAACTCGGATCCAAACTTTTTGCCATACGACGACAATCGAGTACGAATAACACCAACTATGGAAAATCGACATGGTTATGTCAACGCGTCACATATTTCCGTAAAATCCCAAAAAAAGTGTTTGTCTGCAGATTTTCACACAAGTTTGTTTTTATTGTAGGCGACCGTTGGAACGAAACAAAGATTCTACATTGTCGCACAAAGTCCCCGGGTTGAGCTGATGAAGAAAATATTTTGGCAATGCGTATGGGAAGCAGACGTTTACTTAATTGTTCAATTGTCTGAGGATTTACATTATATTCCGCCCGATAGTAATCAGAGATTAGAGTTTGGACAAGTAAGCTTGTCAGTTCTCAGTTGTACTTTATAAGAAATTAAAAAAAATTGTTTTTGCAGTTTCAAGTATATCAGGAGTTTTCCCAGACAACCGACCGGTGTATTACGAGTAAACTTCGACTGTATCATGTTCAATCGAGACGTTATCGGTCTGTTTGGCACTTGAATTACACCGACTGGGCTGAGCAAAATTGTCCGCGCGATGTTAATCACTTTCTGGACTTTCTGGAGGAATTGAACTCAGTTAGAATGGCATCGATAAATGAAGTACCGCCTGGTCACAATACAAATCCGCCAGTGCTCATACATTGCTTGGAAGGTGGTGGTCGTTCTGGTGTAGCACTAACAGCTGATCTGCTACTATATACTTTTGATCATAACGAGGTTAGTTCTAAAAACGCAGACATACTCGTGTATCACACAAATTGCATCAAGTTGTTTTTTAAATAATATTCCTTCCTCGATTCTAGGATCTAGACATACCAAGAGTCATCGGACAGCTGCGACACCAACGTGATAGCATAATACCGTCCTTGGCCCAATATAAATTCATCTACGCATTACTGATAACCTACCTTAAACGAACCAGATTGATCTAGA
Organism: Orthonevra nobilis; assembly: GCA_963555765.1. NCBI lineage: Eukaryota > Metazoa > Arthropoda > Insecta > Diptera > Syrphidae > Orthonevra > Orthonevra nobilis. The sequence goes on along the minus strand of OY743226.1, from coordinate 81,849,214 downwards.
TAGACTGGCAGCACGAACGAACTATTTTATTAAGTTAAATGTTACGCATAGAGTTAAAGTGTCTAAGTATTCATAATCGCGAACTACGAGATGTTAATATCAATAATGATAAGAAGAATATGCATATGCCTGAATAAGATAAACAAACAAATAAACCATAAATAGGAAAAGCAACGGGTGTGCAGAGCAAACTAATAATCTACAAAAAAAAAACGTGATCAGAAAATGCAACTTAGAGCAATTTAAAAAATTGGAAAAGATATAATGTGCCTTAATAATTTACTATTCAAAAGTTGAGATATATATTTTTAATACGTATTACGAGTATCATTTGTGTTATACATATACATACATATATATATATATTTGATTTGTATTTTTATAGTTACCTTCGACCCTTCTGACCCTTTTTCGTTATTTTTTTGTTTTGTGATGTTTTTTATGTTGCTTTGTCGAAAATAATAGTAAACATACTTACATTTAATCGTTTTTTTTGTTTAATTTGCTTCTTTATGTAGATAATATCAACGCATAAAATTATGTTTAAGTCGTTTCTTTATTAAAGAAGATATTAAAATTGTGTGTGTACAGAGAGACAGATATTGTTTTAAATTTAATGTTTTTCCTAAATTGTGTTAATAGGATTTGTATGTATTTTCCGAGAATTATTTTTCACACTAACTGTATAACAGTTGTGGGCAATAAAAATGATGTGCCCTTATTTTTAATACAATTTATATATAAAGAAATACATACCTATGATTTTTTTTTTTGCTTATGATAGTATCATCACCTACAAAGCAGCTGGAAGGGACGGTTTCTAAATTATGCTTCACAAATTAAATGTAAGAATAGTTTGCCAAGTTTTAAATAGACGATCACAAAACCCTTTAACAAAATTCTTCTTATCCACTGTAAGATATTTCTGTATGTTTACTCCTTGTCAAGACCCTGATTAAAGTCCGATTATGCAGATTAGATATTCCTTAAACTTCGGTGTTGGACTCAACGAAACCTTTGATGCCGAACAACCAATTATAATACGAGTCAGCAAGTACGCTATTCCCATTAAGTTCATTATCTCAAAACTGGGTGAAGATGAAAGTACTTGAGACGACGGACATTCACAGAGAAGAAAATCAGTTAAAGATTATGGATATCCATATCATTATGCAGCTCAGAGGTCGTGGCAATGCTTTCTTCTTCATTCGACCTCATCGCAGTCTTGACCAAATATCCGACAAACGATTTTTCATTCGAAGAATCCCCAAATATTTGTTCGGTTGGTTTCGTCCAGCATTCTGCTCCATAAAGCAGGGCTGACAAGATCTGTGTTTTGTGGAGCAGTATTTTTGTTCATCATGTTAGGAGTTTGGATCCTAGAATAAGCTAGGGTAGATGAACTCCTTTATTGCCTCTAATTTGTAGGCGTCAATCGTTGGTTTGGATGAGATGATGTTCGACAGATCTTTTTCTGGTGGACAACATATGTTTTGTCTTGTCCTCATTGGTTCAAAAGCCAACGGGGAAAATACTATAAATGTTTTTTTTTATTTTCATCAACACAACTTTCTTTCATTTTTGATCAGCGCCACCTGCATGTCAATTTAAGTTCAAGCTCCAAAGGCAGTGACTTACATCCTTCCATATTCCAAATTATGACAGCTGCCTCTTTGACATCTCTGCAGTTTTTCTTCGTGTCATTAAAAAAAAAGACTGCCAGTACATTTTATGCGGTCAGTTTGTGCTTGCTTCGTATTTTTTTTTTGCGAAGTTTTCAATTAAATTTTCTGAATTTTTTCTACTTGTTGAGTGATAAACGGGAGCAAACTATTTAATTTTGAAAAAGGAAGCATAAAAGACGAACAAACGACAGTAAGGAACTTTTAATGAAGGAATGCATATACCTCCCACCGGTCACTGCCGAAATGCCCTGCTGGTATTATGATAAGAAGGACCTCAAAGTGACACCGTCTATTCAGGATGGGATTTCGTTCGAGACCGAACGCCGCTACCGGAAGGAGGGCGCCCGTTTTATCATGAACTGCGGCACGCAAATGGGACTGGGTCACAATACAATGGCGACTGGTGTTGTGTATTTTCATCGATTCTATATGTTCCATTCGTTTAAGAGCTTTCCACGATACGTGACCGCATGTTGCTGCCTGTTACTTGCCGGGAAGGTGGAAGAGACACCAAAGAAGTGCAGAGACATTATAAGAACAGCGAGGACACTTCTGACTGACGCACAATTTTATTCGTTTGGCGATGATCCAAAGGAGGAAGTTATGACGCTCGAACGCATACTTTTGCAGACCATCAAGTTTGATCTTCAGGTTGAGCACCCGTACAGTTTCCTACTCAAATACGCTAAATGCATCAAAGGCGACCAAGCCAAGCTACAGAAAATGGTCCAAATGGCATGGAATTTCGTTAATGATTCGCTGAGTACTGTTGTATGTTTGCAATGGGAGCCGGAGATTATTGCTGTCGCTCTCATCCATTTGGCTAGCAAACTGAGCAAATTCACTGTAGTCGATTGGGCAGGACGCCAGCCTAGCCATTTAAGATGGTGGGACATGTTTGTTTCCGATGTTACCATGGAGATACTGGAAGATATCTGCCATCAAGTGCTGGACCTATACCAGACCAGCCAGAATGCGAACAACGAGTCGAATAGTCCTCCACAAAAACCACCGAGCCGTGCCGAATCACCTACTATTATTCCTCAACCCTTACCGCCGCCAACTATACGAGCTAATTCCCCTAGCGCACCACCTATTGTGAAAAGCTCTGTACCACCACCACAACCATACATCAAAACTTTACTCGAGGAAAAGATTGAAGTTAACAACATCCCGAGTACATCCTCTGTGGTGAAACCGCTGCAACCACCACCAGAGCCTATGCCGTACATGTATACTGAGAATTACATGCAAATGTATACTCATGGGGCACATTATCCAAATCAAATTCCTGGTCAAATGGCGCCACCAACCTCGGCACCGCCACCTTTGCCACCACCACCTATCTATGGGGCGCCATTTCCAATGTCTTCGCAGCCGATTCCACCGCATTATGGAGGAGCTGCTCCGCCGCCGCCACTAAACCCTCATCGGGCTCCGCCGCCGCAGCACATTGGACCTCCGCCAGGCGCTGGCTATTATCACTCTCCGTACGGCCGTCAACGTTATCCACCGCCGACGTAATACCATTCTGAATGGTAGGAAAATAGTGAAATGTAAAAATATGTATAACAATATTCTGTTAAAATAAAAACAAAAAATATCCCAAAATTGTATTTCATTCGGAGCGCGAGTTAATGATGATCGAATGGCTGAGCTGTTTTGAATAAGCTGTAAACCATTGACTCACAAAAAAAAAGTTTCTAAGAACTAAGAACAAGCGAGGTGTTTTGCCGACACCTGAGCAGGTGGCAATGTTCTGGCAGAAACCCTACCACTACCAAATGGTTTCGTTTATTCTTTTGTCGTATAACTCTTCCCAAATAATAGTCCATTGAAACACTACGATCTTCTTTGTGCGATGTACTGAATTCGTTCATTTCTGGGTGGCATTTCCTCGTTATTTCGTCACTAGTTACCATTTGATGAGGCTGATTTTGCTTTAAGGCTGTTTAAAAAGTGAGTACACTGCCTTGGCATATTCTAGGAAAAGTGTTTTATTTTATTTACCATATTTACTACTAGGTAGACAGTTTAGCATTTGATTTATGTGTTGTGTGTTTGTTTAGTTGATCTATTTTTTTGTTTATATTTTGGTTACAACAGAAATATATCCAGACTTATAATACTGCGGAATTGAAATAAACTCAGGAAGGGGTTTGGCATTATTTCTCTGCTGTGCTTGCCGGATAACATTAATAATTTTTCCTAAAAATAAGTATAAATCAATAAGAATCAAAAATCAATTTCACATTTATCCTACAGACTCACCCAAAACATTTATTTCAACGAACCGTTTGTCCAATTGTTTAAGTAATTCGAGATTGTTTGTTCTTGTCCATTGGTGTAGAATATCAGCAACTTGCACTTGAACCATTTCGGTGTGCCGAATATATTCATCCTAAAAATATTCGTGTGAGATATGTTTAATTTCAAAAAAATCATCTCAAACATACGGGTTGGAATTCCACAGTCACTGTGCCATTGCATGCGATTTCTATTAGCTTCTTTAACTTTGGATAGTTACAATTCTTTTTGGATTGAAAAAGTATGAATTGCTTTAGATTTTTGTATTCTGGTGGACTTGACTTGAAGTATGTTGCTATCAGCTCTCGGTTGTAAGGAACTTTCAATTTTTCCTGAAAACAAAACGAACAGCATTCAATCGGAAATGATAACTAAAGAACCATGAAAGGAAATAAACGCGCTGTAACTTACCAGTGCCTGCACTATCTTATCCTCATCTGCATTAAGAGTAGAAAATTTTGAAACTTCATTCTGGGTCCTTTTTGAACACTAGAAATAGAACAATTGGAAAATTTCAAAAGGTATCAATTGCATTTATTGAAGCTAGTTTACTTTTTCTCCATCAAAATTATCACACGATGATCCTCTTTGGTAACTCTTGTGCGTCAGTGGCTCTTCCTTCTCAACTTCTTTACATTTTTCGGTTTTTCCTCCTGCGTCTTTATCCTTACTGGCATCTCTTTCAATTTTAGCGGCGTGTTTGCCGGTAATTGTTTTTTCCTGCGCGGTAAGCATCAAGTCTTTCAAATCAAAGCTCAAGGACGACGATGGCGGTTTTGTGCACAATGCACTGCTGCTGCTGCTTATGCATATACCAGTGTTACTACTGCTGCTGCGGCTGCTGCTGCTACTGTTGCAATGTTCAAAAGCCATCAAATGATGGGACCGCTTGTTTCTGCACTTGGGGCAATCGGACCAATCGATCAGCTTGCCAATGGTGTTCGCCAAAAACTCCTTCTCTAGACAGTCCAAGCACGTTTCGTCTGAGAGATCATGTCGTGTGTACGCATTTGCATTGTGGAGTGGAGGAAAACCTGGAGCGTTTCCCCGTTCGTCGAAACTCCCTGCTGAACAGAGAGACGATGTCGGCCCACCGGATTTGTTAATCTTTGAGTACAAAAACTGTGTTTTGCGATTTTTTGTCATTGAAATGCTTCGCTCTGTGATTCGCTTCGGCTTTGCCCCGGTAATCTTCGATTTGGAATCATCTGTGGTGCAGGAAACAGTCACTGGCGACGTGCGATCTTCATCGGCATCCGCAGAAGTGGATTGGATTTGCGTCAAGTTAAGGGAGAGATTTGCAAAATCTTTATTCGTCGGACATCTTTGGCAAAGTGTTGTCTCGCCATCTTCAATCGGTGAACTGAAGAGTTGTCGTTCGGGAAGAACTGCACCACCACCCACACTCACCGATCCACTAGCGCCCATAGAGTTTGTCAGTAAAATCGATGGCGGAAATTGCAATGAACGCAGCTCCATAGAAGGATCAATCTCAGACGACGGATCCGGATCGAAGTCCATTTCTAGAAAATCTGTCTCATCATCAACATTATTGTTTCTAGTCTCCAGTGCAATGTCGAATTCGTCGCCTCCGCGATACGCATAAATACAGTCATCTGAGTTCAACGAGACCTCCTCGTCGGACAGCGTATTCTGGAGAACTATCAGTTCATCCACGTAGTAGTTGTCACTGTTGTATGAGAGATTGTCTGTGGAATTGTTCATCGATGTGCGATTCGAATTGGGAGGCGAACGTGCAGCCAAAGCAGTGCTAAGCAACTCATCTTCATCGTCATTAAAACTAATACCATTTGTTGCTTCAATTTGCGATGTTTTTATAGCACCGCCGGCTTCCTCGCTTTCTATATTCTCAGCCGGTGGCAATTCAATCACTGGAAGTTGCTGCTGATGAATACGATGGCACTGGCATTTAGCCAACCTAGACTCGCCACCTTCATCACAGAAATTTTCTTTGTCCTCAAAGATATTGTTATTATTACATTTACCTTTTTCCAGCCAAGGGGGGTGATTAAATTCGGGCTTTTTGTCCGTCGTCTCCATAGTCTGTTAAGACAACGACGGCACGCAAATGCGAATATACAATTTGCTCTTCTATTCAGTTTGTGCCTTTCGTCTTGGCCAGCTATTCGTTTTATACAAGGCTCTTCTTACATATTCACAGATGATGAAGAAGCAACTTTCCTTCTGACTAACTGCCTACTACCTTTCTCAGTCCATATAAAAGTTTGGTTCACTTGAAATTTTATGTGTTTAGAAGAGCTATTGAGACACACTTTTTCACTTTTATTTTCCTCTGAAAAAACGAAGACGACAAAAATATAATTTTTTCTCCAAGTTTTTTTCCTGCCCACAGCTGACAGATTTTGGTTTATTTTTTCGTTTCTTCTTTTTGGTGTTTATTCTGTCCGGTCATAAAAGAAAATCGTTTTTGTTGATTGTGAATAATTCCAAGTGAACGTCGTCAGTGTGAAAATGGTTGTATTCCAGACAATCTATTATGCTTAACACAAGTGACAGATCAATGAATTTCTAGCGTAATTACCAAAGGTAAATCCTGCTGTCAGTTTAGTACGATTGAATAGATGCAGCTAATGTGCGGTACAATTTATCATTAAATGCAAAGCGTTATTATTTGCTTTTTATAAATTCATGCAATAAAACTTGAATAGTGTATTTTTCAAAAACCATAATTTGTTTTATTCATTTAGTGCTTAAAATTTGCTTATAATTCTTCATATTATTACTTATTTTAAAATTACACCAAAACTATATGCAATGAAACCTTTGATTATCTACTGGCTAGGAAGTTTTATATTGCCTTTCAATTATGTACAGCCAGTAAATTTCGCTTTCTCACTTATTCACCCTGTAGCGATCTGTGAAACGTGAACCATTTATTAACACTACGAAATATTTTATGCTGCAGCTTTTCTAGTGATCAGAAAAACTGTAAGGTGTCATTTCGATTGAGAGCCGTACTTTTATACAGATGGATCAAAATAATTGGAACATTTATTTTTCCTTTTCGTAAAAAGTTATTGTGTCCGTAAAAAAATGTTATTATTATTTTGTTAATGTAGGTCCATAATTTTAAATTTTTTTTTTTTAAGGATTCATTTAATAATTTTAAAGTCAAATTTCAACACCAATTTTCGCGCTTATCTGTCTCTTCTTAATGTCTTAAAAATCAGGATGAATTTGTTTAATAAACGATGTTAATGAAGCTTTCAAGTAAGCGATAGTCACATTGTGGTCCTTCGTGCTGCGAGTTAAGACGTTTCGACTAAATAAAGTTGTGTGAATTGTAATTTTATGTGTGTTAAATTATTTTACTACCTCTAGCTGGTAGATAACGATGGAAATATGCTAAGCCATAACGTCACAAAAATTATATTGAAGCCGATATCTCTTACCATCATTTTTGTTACATGAATGAAAGTAATTCCCCCTCCCCCCAATTAATTTTTTATTCGCTGTTGAGGTAATCCAACGCCACTAATGAAACGAACAAGCGAACAGCCAAAATCAAATGTACAAAAACGACGGTTTCAAACGACTTTGTGGTCCTTCTAGTGACTTCTCCTTAATTTAAGAAAACTTAGCAATAACCCTCTCAATATGGAATAGAACTGTATAGTTTAAAAAAACCTGAATCAAGTTAAGAAAATAAACGAACCTAGGCAAACTTAGCTTTTCATTTTCGAGGCGCAATTCAAAAGTATATTTTAAGTCAAATAAAAATGTGTCAAAATATTTCAATTTTTTATTTGAGTTTAAAATGGAGAATCGAACTAAAATCTGTATTTGCTATATTATTACTGCATTTTTGATTACAGCCTTTGTCTATACATTACTGTCTTCACATTTCTCATCGGTAAACAAGTTGAACCGACTTCAATATGAGGTGGAAGAGATAACGGTGAGACATTATAAAGTCCTTGTTGACGTCCTTATATTGTGATATTTCTTGACTTTCTAGAAAGCAATTCTTGGACGACATCCTGATGAGGCCTTATTGCCACAAATCGATTGCTATGTTAAAAAAAGGACTCAAGGCCTATGGGATGAGCTGGTGGCGGTCAAAAAGAAACTAGAAATAATTGAAAGTTCCTCGAATACTGACTCCCAGCAGGATCGAGTACCAAAGACTGATATTCAAGCAATTATTGAAGAACAACCGAATTTTGCCTTGGAATCGATCGGTATGAATCTATTAATTTAAGAAAAATTAAAAAGTTGCCTCTTGTTAAAGGAGCCTCAATCCAACATGTGGAAGATGAGCCACTTCACCCAACAGGTTATCTTGCAAGACTTTTCGGAGTCAGACACAAGTCGAATTTTCCTGGAGAAATTTTAGATCCATCAATGCAACTTGGTCGTTGCTATGCCTTCAAGGGTGACAAGTCGGTGTTTACCATCAAGCTTTCCCATAAGGTAGGCATCATTGAGTGAAAATTAAATCGAAATTTAATTTTAAGTCAATACAATTCGTAGATAATTATCAGTGACATTACTGTTGAGCATATTCCGGCGTCGTTATCGTTAACAGGAGATATTTCAAATGCCCCCAAGGATTTCTTAGTTTATGTTTGTAGTAATCATTTTCGATTCTAGGAAAAACATAATTAAAATATTTAATCAGGGAATTGAAAACATGCGAACAAAGAAGGACGTACTTTTGGGGACCTTCCAATACAATAATTCAATGGCCAGGCGGGCGCAAACGTTTTCTTTAGTCAACGAAAGGAGTTACCAATTTTGTAAAATCAAAGTGACGTCCAATCACGGTAATCCTAATCAAACGTGTATATACAGGTGAGTATATGGTTCGTTTTAAATAAGAAAAATTAACAATTTGTTCTGCTATGATAGAATCGCTGTCCATGGAAATTTTGAAAGAAACAGAAGCTAAAAATATCTTGCGAATATAGGGTCTTAATTGCTATATATATATTTTTGTAAGAAGATAAATTTATAATATTGGATTGTAATAATTTATTGAGGTTTCATATTTTTGAGTTAAATATAGATGTTAAAACATCGTTTTTTTTCATAGAGCAGAAAGCATTTACTTTAATTTTAATAACCCGATAGAAAACAGGTGTCATATGGTGAAAATGAGTAAGTATGACACACTATTTTTATAGTGGAATATTATATAACTATTCAAGAAAATTTCAAAATTTGGCATCACTTTCACAACCACTTGACGAAAACAAAATTCGAATTTCGAAGTCGAAGAGTGACACCTATCTTTTTTTTTTTTGTTGATTGATGGAATTAAAAAATGGCCGTCTAGGGCAGTGTTTTGTATACAGAGAGAGAGCAACATAAATTTGTTTTTCCACTCTATGTGTGTTTATTATTTAGAAAATTGTAAAAAAAACAATGTTCCATTGAATAGTTGGTGTTCGCGGAAAGTTTTTGTACAAAAATAAATATGATTAGTACAATGGATAATCGGTCGTACGGTGCGATAGCGAAGTCGAATGGCCGAGGTGAATTTGCAACGCCAGGTTAGTTTTGTTAGTTAGAAAAGACAATCCCTGCTTCTGTTTGCTCGCAATCAAAATAAAATCGATCCAAAAATTTAATGAAATATACCACAATGCTTTAAACAATGGCCAATGGAGTGAAAGTATCCCCAATCTACGAAAAGTTTTTTTCTTGTACACACTTGGCTGAATTGAATAGAAAAATCGTTAACAACGGTCTAACTGTTTTGATGTCCAAAACAAAATTATTTTTATTGTTGCCTTCCGTCTTCATTATCCAATTAAAAGTCTCATTCTGTGTTGAATGTACTTCATGGACAATTGTCGATTGGCAAGCTTCATAGTCCAATGCCAACGAACGACACGATGGCAGTTAATTTTTTTTTTTTTTGTTAGCTTAGTTCTACTTTTCGGCTTGCTTGGAATCTCGTAAAGTTTTCGTTCATCAAGAGTGTTTTATTCTTTTGTGTTTTTCGTTTTCCAGAATTGACCCCAGAACAACAGAAGCTACTGATAGAATTGAAAAGGCGAAAGCAGGAACTTTTACTTGAAATTCAGGTGAGTCTAGCTCGTAAGTACCTCGTAGTCGCATGTACTCGTGTAATTTATATGAATGACCTTGTTGGTCGTTTGCATCTTAGTTTTTTGTTTAAATTTAGAGCAGAGTAGGTCAATGACTTGCTCGTGGAGACAGGCAGTGAAACTTATCTCGTTCTTTTTGGCGCCTCACATACCAAAAAGAAAAAAAAGCAAAACAACGAAGTCACTTGTTCTATTAATTTGTTGAATTCCCATCATTGCGCCTGTCTCTCTTTCTGTCTTAAGTGCGAGTGTATTTACATATCTGCATTATGACCTGATCAAAGTGGAAAGTGTTTTTTTTACTCTAGGGAACTAAATAATGTCCTGCATGTCTTCTCAAGAAGGAAATCAATAAATCTTTTGGGTCAAAGGACTTGAGTGTCTGCCATATAGATTACCGGAAAAGTACAATGACATGGAAATTAGGAGGAGAACAAAGGTCTCTAGACTTAATTATGTCCGGTAATTGGGAACTCGCTGATTGGGCTAATACTATGAGTGTGTACTCTGTTAGACTCTCTTTTGCCTTTTTTGTTTTCCTTTTGTTGTGTTGCGCTGTTTCGTTGGTAATTAAATTAGTCCAGCGTTTATTATTTACTTTTTGTATGAAGTGGGGGTGTTTGTAAGAATATGCTCATAGTTGAAATGTGGGCTTTTTGGGGCCAATGTTCCATTTATAGCCACAAAGATGGAAACAGTTGAGATTACTGTAAAAATAACGCAAGCGAACGTGATTGCTGCTGTGTGCTAGGATCGCTATTTGTTGCTTCTTCCTCTTAACCTGACTGCGAGTCGGTCAGTTATTTATGATACTGTTTCTTCTCATATAATGTATGCAATGTGGTGGACCATTGCATGTGTCTAGACTTTAAATAACCTCAATAGGTTTGCTAGGGTTTGTTATGAACTTAACTAACGTTCTGAGTTCGATATGTGTTCCAGGCTTAAGTTATTCCCAATCCGTGTGTTTCCCTTTGCTGCAGCGGTCTGCTGTCTACTCAGATTTGATAATTCGGATAGTCTAATAATGTGTGATTGTTAATGCCAAAATATAAAACCGAATAAGTTTTAGTTTTGGTTCTAAGAGTTCGCTTTGATCCAATATAAGGATTCGCTATAAAAAAAAAATTGTTCTTGCTGCCAGAAATGTGCACAAAAATTCATTTCATCATGAAGGTAAAAGACTTTGTTTCCTATTAGAATTGGGGTAAGCAGTAAAGTTCACTGCCGATACTGTATGGCACATGGGGAAGTGTTAACAATCAGCTTAAAACCATTCGCGAGAGATCGAGTTTTTGGTGACTCATAATAATGATCCTCATGAGCTTGAAGCTGCGAATCGAATCAATCCATACGATTGGAAGATAAGAAAAAAAGATGATCATTACTGATGAGATTTTCAATCCCATTTTCGCACATTTGTGGCCCATTTCATCGGTAATAGGGTGGTTTTCGTTTTGATAACTTCAATTAATTGGAGATTTATTGTTTGGATCACACTCTCACATTTCATAAACACAATCCGTTCACGTTAACTGAGATACCTCATGAACAAAAACCGCAGAAACACCATGCGAATAGCGAGGCTACTGGGCAATACTCTTAAGATTTTCTAAGCCAATGCGTTCACTGTTAAAAAATGCACTTTGTTTTTTAACTTTCAATTTTAAAAACATGTTTAAATCGTGTTTCAGTTGTGGCTTTACGTTTTGCACTTTAAATTAACAAAGATCTAATTCATTGACGAGTATGTTTTCACAAACTCAAACGAAAATACGAGTATACTTCCCTCCTTCGTTCCAAAGCTTAAAATCCTACTAAATTTATTTTATACATTCTGTAAAGGGCACAGCTTTGTCGTACTGTACAACACATCGAAGTCAAGTTAATTATTCTAAATATATCAATTAACACAATGAGGTTCTCAAAAATTTAGTAGTTCCATGTCTTGACCTTGAATCGTGCTAACAAATTCAGAGTTCCTCTTCATCCAATAGTCAATTCCAAAGCCCAAAAAACACCGTCGACACTCTTGTGCATAAAATTACAAAATTGTATATCCCCACGAGATTGCTTGGTAATTTTATTACCCATGGCCATATGCCCCCTCGTTCAGCCGCCAAGATCCATTAGAAACCCGATGAATTTCCTTTTCAAAGTTCCCATCTCAATTCCCCAAATGCCATATACTCGATGTGAATTTCGAACCAGTGTCAATAGACATTGTGAATTTTCCCCTTTATCGGGAAGTTTGAGACCAGAATTAAGTTAATAGGAAAATGTAAATGAGGGACACCCTTATTTGTTTCGGATGGTTAATCCGATTGTGGAGAAAAATAAAAGGACAGCAAAACTTTTCGCTTTTGAATTTATTTCCGTATTCCAACCATATTTTAAAATGTATTAAATGTTAATATCGTTGATAGTTAAAATAAATAGTTGAGTGTAAATTTCGCGTCTCTTAAAAACCTTATGATCTTGGTGTTTTAGTTTTTCCAGCAGAAACAGCTCTTGTGAATTCCAAAAAACGATGAATCTTAATTTCCTTGGGGATCCATGTTTCACCAGTAGTTCGTAAACGTTGCATGAAATCTAACGGCTTGCGTTTATCTACTTAAGCACTTTTTTGAAGTGGATTCACGAATGCGATTATTGTCTGAAGTGAGCAAACACGGCATGGCACTGAACTCGAATCGAACAAAATATTGTAAACTTATACTGAATGCATTAAGGCGATGTCAAATTTCCCGTCCCAATTCGGACTCCATTCCTGAGTCCGCGAAATTTATAAAAACAAAAAACAAGGAAATTTCACAGATTACAGATGGAAGTTTCCATAACTCAGCACTGGCAACACCTCGTTGCATGTCTCTTCCTCCCCAAAAGCAATCCTATCGAATACTCTTCATTCAGCCAGCTTAAGAGTATGGGAGGTCATAAAAATAAATTGCTCATTCAGCTCATACCAAATACGTGCGTCTCTTTTGTAAGCGCAGACCCGCCGCCGACACTACAATAGAAACAAGAAACCAAAATCAACCCACAACCACAACCAGTGGCAATGGCAACGTAAACATCGTGAGTAGTGCAAACTGCCGACTATACTCTACACTCTCAGCGTAAAATATTATATCCACTCCACCATTCTTGTGTGTGTTCATTTTCCTTGGTTGTCTGGCCAAAAAAAAAATCCTCACACTTCAGTCGATAGTCGTCGTCAGTTCAGGTCGTATTGAAAGCGGGTTCTATTGTGTGCGCAATGTGTCGTAACGGACGGCGGCGGTGCTTCGCATTGGCTTAAATATACAATTGCCGTGGCCAATAAAGTAAAAAAAAAAATATTATTTGGATCCGCTTATCGGCAACACAAATACCATGGAACGCGCGTGATGATAACACACAAAAGGGACTCCTGTTCTATTTTGCAATTAAATTCGCGTGTGACAGTATTGAGTGCTCGCCGCGTTCGTACAGTTAATTTAAATTTAATCGCTTCTAGTGTGTGGTGATGAATTTTCGTTGTTCTTGATTTCGCGAGATCACAGCTAGCTGGTCTAGTTCTTGTTCTAGCCAATCGGAGCTTACTTACTGTCTGCCTATCCCCTGCAAATTTTACGTAATGCAGCAATGGTTTTTTTACCACCAAACTGCATGCTAAGTGACAGTGACGTCGTCGTGTGGTGTTTTACATTCTTGTGTGTGCCAAACCTTAGAAATATTTATTCACTTCATTAAAATTGCATTTAGGCTAACAACGCACGCCACAGGCTAGCGCAGAACAACATCATTTCTTCACGGATAACGATAAATAGGAGTGGAATATCAATTTAAATAAAAGAATACAAAAACAAAAAAACAAATGCAAATTTGTACAATTTTACTCGTACATTCGGTTTTTTTGTATGTTTTTTGCGGCTCTCTCGAGTGTATTTTTATTTGAAAATTACCCATTTGTATTGTCATTCTTTCGTATATCAATGTCTGAGTTCTTCGTGTAGTGTATACTTTTCTTTACAATTGCGAGTGAACCCCACGAAATGTAAACAATGAAAAAAAGTGCAAAAAGTGGCTCCAAGCAGTGATATCTCGCGACAACAGCATTAACGACCGCGACGACCATTGCTGTCGCCATTGCGAATGCGATTTCCATTCAAATACACCTTCCCTGCCTTTGTTTGAATGGCATTCTAAACTTATGTTTTGATTTTGATTAGTGTAAGCCGTTTGCTTTATTTTATTTCCCTTGTCTACGAGTGAAGACCGGATAAATGATAACGTAATACGTCAAGGAACCCGAATGGAAAATGTCATAAATGGATTCCATGTTAAAATCCATCAAGAGTTTGAAAAAAATATTTTTTAGTGTAAAGTGAGCTTTTATATCAAGGCAAACTTGACAACTTATTTTAGTGGCCAAACAATCCGGGGATGAACCTGGGCCTCAACCCCCAAGCCTCTTCGTACACTTAGTTGATTGATGATCCTTTCTATTTATGTGCGCCACCGAACGTAAGGTCATCCTTTACCGCGCTGTCTTGTTCAGATTGTGCATCGATGACTGCTTAGGCCGAGGCGTTGTCGTTCTGCTCCATCTGACAAGATCCACATCGGTGTACAGCTTATCGTTGACCATTCTCTTACACTCTCTATCTACCCAAAGGTGACCTTAGGGGCCTCAAAGCGACAACTAATTGTTACATGCACCTTTGATGTGGTTCATGATTGGTTTTGTGTTTTGTAAGCTTCAAACTCACGGTCCTCAAGTCTGTCCTCATGGGACACTGTCTTATTGGCAGACATTCAGAGACTTCTACTGAAGCTGCCGCTCGAATGAAGAGGAAGAGACCATCCCTCATACCCTTTGCGAATGCGCGACTCTCCCATAGTCAAGATAAAAGTCATCCCTCTCCTCTTCACAATATCGACCGAAAGGTAATCCACGCAGCCCTCGTGGTATATCAATATATTGCACAAAACACTGGCTTAAGTGTGCCAACAGCCGGCTCCAAATAGCATTGGTCTGATGACTGTTTTTTTCGCCAACCCCATGTTGCAGCGATATTCTAGTAGATATTTAATCGGAAGTGAAGGTGAACAACTTAATCACTTTAAGTTACTGTTGCCAGCATTGACGTTCCCGTTCCCGTAAAATTCCTAGCTTTGCCTTAACACATTTGGATTTATTCGCATATAACGTCATTCATGTTTCAATGTGATGTTCATTAGCAAAGAAGTGCTAACTTCTGTGGCAAGTGCTAAATAGTTCGGTTAATACTTCTCGAGTCTGGTTCCGTAAATATTTCTCGAGTCTTTAACATTATGGCAATAACAAGAGTTCCCCTTTACGGACGTCAAGTTACTGCGTATTACTGCGTATAAAAAGAGTTTGTTAACTGGATGTCTGAAATTGAGCTTACGGATTGCGATTACCATTCTCGCTTGATTTATATCGAGCAGGCACAGGATTGTCTTGGGAGTTCTTGCATAGAGTTATATTTAAGCGTGTGGCAAATGATCGCTTTATAAATAACAACTGGAGAGGACGAGGCAAAGTATTTATTACACCGCTCAAGAAGTCCTAGACATTTAACAGCGGTGACAAGGGTTATAACTGATTTATGTAAATACCGAGAACGGACAGTCTTTCTTTTCAATTTTATTGAAAATAAACAACGTTAATATCTCCATATCAATTTTCATATCGAGAGTCCGAGTCAAAACGGAGCCTTTGGGGACGAACACGACCGGTTTCCGGTCTATTGAAGAAGAAGTTTGACGATAACAAAAGAGCCTCTGTAAGTGCCCAAGACATATTTAGTGCAAAAATCTTACCTTTAAACGAAAGTTGCAGTATTTAAAACACCGATCATATCAGCGTTTCCATTACCTTAACAATGGGTCTGGGCTGTGAAAAATATTTGCCATTTTTGACCTTCAATATGTCCCGTGGACCAGATCAAATTCAACGCTCTGATTCTCTATCAAGTTAAATCCAATGAATTGAAACCAGTCTTATTGTTGCTCCATACCATCAATAAGCTTTCGATGAGGGTGATCACATTTCAAAATACATTTTAATCAGAATTGATGTTTAACTACAACTTTATCCGCTGCTATTCGAAAATCCAAAAAAAAAAACAAAAAAACATTTGCATTGAAAAAAAAAATAAATCCGCTTCAACGTTGAGCCATAGAAATAAAAATAAGCCGGATGACAAATGTTTATTCTTTATGACGAATGAACCCCACGGTTTTCGCGCTCTAATGAATTGAAGTCGTCTATGACGCCTAAGTTTGTTGTTGTTTTTTTTTCTTGGTTTCGTAGAAATTCCACGTTAACCGCAAAATCTTCTTTAAACAAGTTTTTTTTTTTTTGTGATTTTATGTCTTTTCTCTTTTCTTTTTTGGTTTCGGAAAAGTTCTTAATTGACATTCATTATAATCTGTTGGCGGGATAGGGGGTGGGCGACTGATGTGCCATAAACTTGTTTGGTTTTTCTTCTCATTGCTGTTTTTTGTTTTGTTGCTTCCCGAGGGTTTGCTAAAAATGTTAATTGGTTTTAATGTTTAAAGAAAAAGCTGGAGGTAAATTGCATATAATGGCAGTTAAATGTGATTAAAAATTTAGAAAACGTTGAATATTTTTACGTACCTACATTTTTGTTGTATTTGAGGTGATATGCAGGTGCGAAAGAATTCTAAGGTGGGATGATTAGTCATGAGTGGTTGATGTGTTCAATTCAGTATTTTTTTTATATGCTTATAATTTTTTTTTAAAGCCAGTTAATATTCTGTTTATTTCTTAATATAAAAGCCTAAGCTTATGTGCTCTTTGCAGTCTCTAATAGCTGTTTTGCCCTGTTTGACAATACCTTTTGTCGTTAAAATATCTCCAGATTGTAGAAAACTCTGGAGGAATATGCCGGGACATGGTTAATTGGGGGAATTTGTCAAATTCGACTCTACTTTATTCACGTTTCCTCAGTCATCTCGCCCTTTATTAATCCTGAAGGCCTTCCTCTTCCATACATACCGTTTCCTTCCAATGAAATGCTTCCGGAAAACCTGCAAAATTGTGTCAATTAATTTGCCCTGTTAATTATTGCACTTAACGCATCTACAGTCGCAGAGTTTTCAAACTTAATAAAAATTATGTCTCAAACCATGTCTTACAGTATGCGTAATTAAGATCTCTTTGTGTCTCTATTTGACATATACCCGTATCCGAGAAAATAAACTTGTTAATTAATCGTTCCCGTCTGTGTGCACTCACAAATGCAATTAGCGCCAAAAAGGGTCAAGTGCTATAAAAAGATCGACTCTCTAGATAAACGGGGGGTGCCATTTCGGAACAGCAAAATTCCAAAACGCAATTAACTTTGCAAAAAACGTTGATTAATAAAATGGATCCGAGAGCTCGCCCGTATGTAATCATTCCAAGCGGGGTGGGCTAGGTTAATGTAGACGTACCCTCCATAGACTTTGGTTGTTTTTGATTTTTCCTAGTATGTTTGTTTGCTCTTGCGGAACTCAACTCAGTCGCAGATAACAGTCGCAACAAGATAAAGAGGTTACGTTTTAATCTGCCCCATAAACAGCAAGAAGGGAATGCTTGCTCGGGGCTCTATTTTGTTGTTTGTGTCTCGTGCGAATTTCAGTTTCACTCCATGACTTGACATTTGCTTAAAGTCGAAACCTTTACAATAAGGAAATGTGCGGTCATGCGGTAGACGTAAAGTAGTTACACGGGAGGGTTTTTTTTTTCTTCCTTTTGGTGTCACATCATCGCATTCTTCTTTAAGAAGTAGGACACGCGAGAATATTGCGAATATAAAGTTCCACGTTCGCGGCTAAGTGGTAAGGCTTATGATGGAGTGGATGGAAAGCGCTGGAATTTCAAAAGTAGGGAACAGTGCAGTAAACTTTCACAGTGCAACACAGAGTATTTAAGCGATGTGTCATAGCTTAGTGGTAATGGTAGTAGAGTGGCATAACTGGCGCTATAGAGGTCAAGCCATAAAATACCTTTTCATATTTTAGTCGAGTGTCGCAAAGAAAAAGTACGCATTAGTTCGTCATACTTGACTTACTTTTTTGTGTGTGCGTATTTACTTTCTGAGCTGAGATAAGTCGCTGCTTTCGGTGCTTTGACTGAGCTTTGAAAAAGGACATTCGGTTGACAGAAGGTGGCAAAGTAGCCATGTAGCTTTTTCACTGGAAAAATACCAGAACCTTAGACTTTAACCGGGTTAGTTAATTCGACTTAAAGACCTTTAAGAGTGAAGTGGATTTTCATCAAGATGAAGTTTACAAAGCTAGCTGCTGTCCAGTAGATCGTTGAAAAAATAGGAGTTGAATGTGTAGATTTCTGTGGTGTAGCATGTTGGAACGAATGTTGGAGCATGGTCGGTATCCTACGCGCGATATGCTGGTTAAGCTGGACTCTTTCTTCTGTGACCGGAAAATCACACCCAAGCAGTTCACAATAAATGTATAAAAAGAACAAGAGCAAATTGACGGATAAATGTACTTCCCATGACAGAAGGTTGGAACAAACTTGACAGAATTAGAAGTTCAAAGATTTAAGGCTACCCTGCAACAGCCCATCTCGGTATAGGTGGACCGTGATCGACTCATACAATACGATCATTCTCAAAATAGAGATCCTACGAAATTCATCAAAAAGGCAAAGTCAATCAATGTTGGAATGCGATCGCTTAAAAAAGGCAGACTTTAGAAAGCCTGCATCAAGCAAATGCACCAATTGATTTTCCGCAGTGTTGACGTGCATAATACGGCTCGGAAGATTATAATCATTTACAAAATGTATCTGAGCCAAATCACATCGAATAGACTTTATTTAAAATAAATGTCCCAAAAAATTTTCTGTAGAGTTATTATTAGTGGATGAGAATGTCCCTTTATCTTCTAAACAAAATCGTTTGCCACTTATTTCGAATGCTTTTTGATAATCGACTTTAATATCGAATTTCCGAAGAAGAAATAAAGTGATAAAATATGTTTCGTGTTTACGAATGTCTCCTTGACTATTTATAACCGAGTTAAACCTTAGACATAGTAATGCTCCCTTAAATCTTTGCTAATCTCAACGCCCCCAAAGCGCCTTCGCATTATTACCGCCCATATACACAATTGAGGGCTATAAACTTTAAACAGAAAAAAAAAATCTATTTTTATTGGATTGGATATATTGTACCGACAAATAAAAGTTGGGAATTATTTATAGCAGAACGCACACAATGCATTAACTTAAATGTGCTACCACGCCTAATAGTCACACAATTCTCAGGGCTGGAAAAGTTCATTTTGTATGTGTTTTTTTCGTTGTTTCCTTTTCAATTGAATTTAGCTCGCATTCGTGATCTTTTTCTTTTACAATTTTTGGAAGTCATGCATAGAAAATGAAAGCATCCCTGTCTCAGTTTTAGAATAAGTTGGACTAAGAATGTGTCTGCAACTTATGTATTCTGCTCACTGTTCCTGCATCGGTAGAGACACGAGTAGGTCCTGAGCCGTAATGAATTTCCCAGGAACATCAACACGTGGTGCGAGTATTTATTCCAAACTGTGTGAATCGAATGTGCGAGGTCAATGAAGCTATAAATTCATACACTCTTCGAATATTTAAATCTCATGCCTACAAGATACTCGTAGATGACATTGTCGGCTTCCAGTGTAATGCGATTCAGTGGCAATACAAACGACGGCAACTTAACAAATTGAAACAATAAATTTTAGTGTTAAAAAAGACTGCATCTCGTTCCTCCCTTTTTTGTTCATAGTTGAAGATATGAATTATTGGAGACACTTCAATGACGGCATATTATACAAGCTACAACCTCGTGCAGGACTGGCGTGCTCCCTCTATAGATACATGCCTCGTTCGTATGGTTATATTTGTAACATTTACGCGTTGCTTGAGATAATTTACGCGATCGCGTTGAGGCATTTAGAGTCGACTCGAAGCTGATGCGGAGATGTCAGCAGATGGGTCTTTTCTAGAGATACTTAATTGGATGACAAAACGGTCGGTGATGAATGTATGTGAATTGGTGTTTTCTCTTGTGATCTCTGAACTGCACGATTTGTTTCTTATTTCCCATTTTATTGGGCCGATTTAATTTCGACAAATACGTGACGTGGTTGTGG
This sequence comes from Orthonevra nobilis, assembly GCA_963555765.1. NCBI lineage: Eukaryota > Metazoa > Arthropoda > Insecta > Diptera > Syrphidae > Orthonevra > Orthonevra nobilis. The sequence continues at coordinate 81,828,954 of OY743226.1, read as the reverse complement.
TCTGTCTGTCTATAAGTCAATTTGATTTTCGCCAAACGTCACGTTGATACATAGTTTCAAATGCAATCAATGCCAAAAATTGGGGGTGTAGGCGAGGCATGAGAGACTTCTTGTGTATATGTGTGGGATAATCCATGGATGATTGGATTAGGGGGCAACATATGATGATGATTATCCGCAGTGAAATATGATTTGGTATCGAGGATGCACAAGACACATTTCCAATTGTAGGGACTATAAATTATACGTCTGCAGACAATTTTTTGGAAGTGGTAATCAGCATGCTTCATAAGCTTATGTTCTTGACCTTATTCAGATCTTTTATTCTAAAAGTGTCTCTATCGAAAAAAGGCACCTTCAACTATTACCTTATTTATATTTCGTTTTGATGTCTTTCGATATTTGAGTCCATTAGCATCTCCTAAATTCGATATTGATCAAATTGTTGTTCCTGTTCATCTAAGTAAAGTTATGAGAGGTAATCTATGCTTTCGATTTTAAATAACAAATTTTCGAAAATCGTTTCGAATCAAATCTCCAGACAACTGGTTTGTTGTCCCGTCATATAAAAATGAAATTTTCAAATCGAACATTAGAAACTGAAAATAGTAACCTTATGAAAGAGCTTCCTTGACACATGAAGACTTCTTAATGACCAGCATAAAGGCTTTTATAGTCCTAGATATTTCGAAAGCATTTAACATAGTTTAGCATCAGACTATTTTGTCAAGCACTGGGTATTGACGAATCTCAGGGAAATAGGAATTACTTTTCTAGCTGGACAATCTTTTAAAGAAAGTGCTTGCTCCTCGTAATCATAGTGATTCTAATAGATGAAAAACTTATCGGTCAGTTTACTCAGAAATGCTCTCCGATTTTCTGCCACTTGAACAGCCTTGAGATAGTTTTACGACTTGTTAACTCGGGCCCCGAAATACGCTGTATGATAAATTTCTCCTGGTTTTCCATCAGCCAGTGCCGCTTATAGAAATTCTACGAAGTCTGTGTTCTTGTTTTTAATAGGCTACTGTCCATTAGTGAAGTGACTGCTCCGCTACATAGCACTTCGGGCCCTCTCTTGACGAACATCGGGCGTATAAAAAGAATTGGTTATAAAAGAAAGAGCCTATTTAAAAGATGCTTTTGAATAGAATGAGTTGGCTTTACATTTCATGCCTTCGACTTGCAATCTAAGGCTAGCATCTCCTCAACAAGGATAGGCAGCTTAATAGACCTCCGCTTGTCATACTTATCACATAGCCTGAAGGAATTTGAGCCGATTAACGTTGACGGCTCCATTCTCGTTGCCTTTAGATCTGTTCTAGAACCACTACCGCCGGCTTAAATTTTTTTTTTCTTTTAAAGACCGCTTTTAGGTAAAAGGAGCAGTAACAGGAACTCAGCCAAACAGTAGATCTCTAAGCCAGATAATAAATTTAAGATCTTCATGAAATATTTTTTAAACATAGAGCACATTCTTTCTCAGAAGTATTATCCTGCACACCACATCTATAGTCGTTATTTGCTTCCAAGACAAGTTCCACCACCTGTAAAAGCAATCAAAGACCCATTCCCATCGGAACTAAATTAATGCTTTGAATACATCTCAATCATTTCTCGTCGATTTAAAGCAACCATAAACTACACTATGATACGTTAATGAGAAAATGTTTCCCAAAGTGTAGTTTGATTAGTTCTTGCACAACGTCTTGCCCATTACAACCAGGAACTCCCTCATTTCCATCGCCATTCAAATCAAATTCATGGAATTCATTCAAAGATATTTCAAGACTATTATAAATAAACTTCCTTTGCCACTCCTCGTTTCCTTCGGATTTTATAATTGATTCCATCACGTTTCTTCCCAAACGACTACTCCATTTATGAAGCGTCTTCCCATTTTCATTGTCAACTTTGGTGTTTCGGGTCATTCCATTGGTTCTTGGCTCCCAAACGATGCAGTCGTTGTTACATGAAGCCAAAGAGTCTAATCCTTTGAAAAGTGTAACCGTGTTGAGGGGCTCTTGAAATAGATTGCTTCTGTGAGTTAAGTGCACTCGAGGGTGTAGTTCTTGTAAATGCTTTGTCTGAATTACAGACACAATGTTTTTCAGTAGACGGTTTATAGTTTTTTTTAGGTGTATGATGATCAGAAAAAAAGGAACGATAATTTAATCTCCTTCACCTCGTTTGTGGTAGGAAAGGAATGGGTTGTAGGTAGACTTGTCCTGCAGTACTCTGTGTGTGTGGATGAAGTGAGTGATTTTACATTATGAACATGGATTAAAAAAGGTTTGTCAAACATGACTTTTGATCGAAAGACTTTCAGAGATTTTGATTTATGTCTGGAACACAACTTTATACATTCCAATAATTTGTATTTGAAAGTGGTCTGATAAATCTTAGTCAGCTCACGGATTTCTGCCGATAGGGGGTCGTCCTCGTCTCCGGGAAACAAGAGCGCCTCCGAAGCTTTAAACTTTCAATCGTCACTATTAATGTCAACTGTTATGGCAATCGGGATTTCGTTTTCAATCAAAAATCAATCCTAAATAGTCCGGACCGTTTCGGTCAAATATGGGTGCCTTTTATTCCTATGATGAGAAGTCGAGGTTTCGTGAAAGTTTTGTCTTCATCGAGTCATTAGTTTTGTCCTCTTTTGCCGACTTTTGCATCTTGCTAGCCATCCAGTCTATTTTCTGTGTTCTTGTGGGCAGGTTTAGGATGGTGAGGGTGTTCTTTATTTTAATGTTTCGTTTTTTGTTTAATGGTCAGTTTTTGGACTTGAAACTTGAAAAGCGCTACAGCCGCTTTGGATCGATTTAGATCGAGTGCAGCAGATTTGTCACGAGATGTATACTCCAAGTTAAATTGTTTTCATCAAACATCAAACGGCCACAACAGCTTCTGCTGCATGTGCAAGCAGATCGAGCAGACTTCACTCATGGTTGAGAATTTATCCCTCGGAAATACAGCTTTCACCCTGTCAACATTTTAACGCACAAATGTACCTCAGACACATTTCTTTTTAAACGATTTTCCTTGCTCATCAAAGAAATGCCATAAGACCTGAAAAGTATTTAAATTTCAATAAATATTTGGCCTTGGGACTTTGGTGGGTGAGCCATAAATATTTTATGGAAACGTATCAGCTCTTTACTCTTTTGAAACGTTGTTAAGATAACGTCACTTCCATACACATCTTTGATATCATGTTCACATATTCGACTGTTTGCTCTTTGGAAAGTTATTGTTGCTATCTTAGCGTATTTTCTGTGATAAGGAAATAAGGGTTGATAAGAAATTAAATACGCGCAAATTATGACTTTATTGAAATGAAGTGACTCATTAGAGGAAGATTTAATTTGAGAAAGAGCAGTGGAAGAATTTTTATAAACAAACATAAAAACCTACTTCATTGCTCCTAAATGAAGGAGGAATCGATATCTAACGAATCTAGTACATGTGTATGGCAATCTTTTAAAGCCTTTCCATTTATGAGTGCTCAAGAAAGATACGAAGCTTTAGTAAATTGACTTAAATGTATTTGTTCCTCTTGGAGCAACACCAAGTTTGTTTTAAAGATCTCGGCCGATTTACAACTCCGCCATCGATCATAGTTCACATAGTGTGTATGCGTATCCTCTTGTTCGAAGGCATCTTCTGACCTCGTCAATGACAGATATTTGTTAATCCTTTGTTTATTCAAAGTTCATTTAAGTCTGCCAAACATTCGCAACGATTCTCTCATCTATAAGAGCATCAATTACACACAAATATCCACAAAACAAGCCAGCCGAAGGAAGGTCACTATTTTCATATAAATGCTTTCCATAATCTGAATAATCCAAGATGAGCATCAAACTTGCTTTAATTATAATAAATAATAAATAATCCTTTTAAGCCGGATAAAACAAGTGCAAAAGAAATTATTGAAATATTTTCGAAATGAGTGTTTATGTTGAAAACGCTCACCCCTAGTTTCTAGTATCGATTGACATTTCTTCGGAAATGTTCATTCAATTGATGTTATTAAAGAAATAGTCGAGCCGTTGTGTCACCCCCAGTTGCTTCCCCCATTGAAAAAATACATGCTACACGTTCGGTTCCCTTATCAATGTTAAGTTCCGTTTCGTTAAGCGTTCTCAAGACTTCCAACCAGTAAATACCTGCGATTTGTCATTGTTGTCATAGAAAATAAAAGTATCCCTTTGATTATTCATAGAATGTATACTTAACTGTAGCCACGTTATGATATATATATTTTTTCATTTTGAACATGACGTAGGTGTACACAAAAAAGTTTATTCAAGCAATCACGAATTTTTAAGCATTTGATAAGCTAGAGGTGCGTGCTCGTTTATCTTATATTCGATAGCTGATTTATGTTTACCTATTTATTTACATTTATTTTAACTTTTAAGATTATTTTCGGACATTTCTGAAAGCCTTAGAATGTAGTCTAAATATTAGCTGGAAAAGTTTGTTTACCTATTTGTATAACTTTTAAAAAAAAAAATGCGGGGAAACACGTAAACTATTGCAATGAATATTTTGATTTGTAATTTTCAAAAAAAAAACAGCGTTTATCGAAAATTTCTAGAATTCCGATTACAATCATTTTGTGAATATATTATTTTATTACAGCAGTATGAACGGAAACACCTGGTCAGACTTGAAGCGATGCACGCCTTTTTTGAAAGCATGAAAAAATGGAAAAAAAACTTTTCTATTAAATTCCAACTGCGAATTTCTTTAATTTTAAAGTAGGCTTTAGACTTTTTTCGAGATGTTTAATTAGAAAATTATTATTACTATTTTTGATTTTTCAGTGACCTTTTTTTGGCAACTCTCGCTTTATTCGTGACCTTTGTCATTAAGTTAGCATTGGTTTTTTACAAACTACTAAGAACCGAACTTACTGAACAAGCATGCAGAGGAAAATTTTACTTATATATCCGCCGATGTTAATGAAGACTGATTTGTCTATTCATCGCCGTTCGAATGCGTTACTTGACTTCCTCCAAGACTGTACGCAAGAATCTTGATTTTAAACCTTACAAAATACAGCTCGTGCAAGAGTTGAAGCCTGTTGTTGACTTTGAATGGGTTCATAATCAAAACTGCCGATTGTCCGATGAGAAACCAAGAACCTCCAATACACACGGAATATGTATGAGTTGTTTCATAATCCGGCGGATTCTTTCGTCCGTTTTTTTTTCAAAGATGACCATGGAAACAGCGTAATACTCAATGTCTCCCACTTTCGCTTTCGAGATTTTTATTGTGCCCAAAATGCGCAAGTTGACCTGGTCGCCATGTGGTTCCAGCGAGACGAAGCTACATGGCGCACAGCAGGTGATTCTAGGCACCGATTGTGAAATGAGTTCGGTAAGCAATTTATCTGTCGTGTTGGACCGCTGAATTGGCCAACTATCATAGATTGTGCGCCAGTGTCAATTACTTCGGAAACATTACAGTTGTTGTCGGTGAGATGACAATCAATATGCTTGAAAAAGTTACTTACAAAATTAAACTCTCCATGTGGAGCATTTAAAAATTAGTCCTAGTGTACAATCACTCAAATTAAATTAATAAAAATAATTTTTTCGATGTGCGACCCTTCCTTGTTCGAACGCTAGTGGTTCAATTTCCTTTTCAAAAACAACCCGCATTGCGTGGTTCCGCATTGGGCTTGGGGATCTATTGGTTCATTGTCCGCGTTGGACATGCGCCGATCTGATATGGAACCAAAGCACGTGCATTGCCGAAGTAAGGGTCAGTTATAGTCAGAAATCGTTTTTTCTATTATAAGGGATATTTTAAGTGCACACACTCCCTTTTCAGTGTCATTAACACTGTCTTTCCTTCCTAGTTCTTCGCAAACAGTATGACTGATTTCTATGATGCCCACATGTGTCTTAAACAATTATCAAAGTGCGTGCCGACAAATGTTTTATTACAGCACGCAATTTCATTAATTTAGTTTACAAAATTTATGCCTTTCAACGGTATGGTTAGTTGTCCTGATTCCTTGTTATGTCGTTATAATAAAACAATGCGCAATTAAAGTTCTTATTTTTTTTTTTAATAATTGTAAAAAAGGCACATGTCCTCTGAGTGCAGAAGGGTGTTACAAAATTTCCCTTGTCGGTCACATGGTCTATACCATGGAGTCCAGAAGAGCATGTCAAATGTTATTTAGTCCACACGCGAAGTATTAAAAGACAAACAATCTGTTGTGAACTAAGTGCAGGAAAGTGAAAAAGCGAATGTTATGCTTTAAGCTGTTCCGTTGGTGGGTGATCAATTGTTTAAAGTCTGCCTCGAATGACGTGCAATTTTTAAAGACAAGGTGTTGTACAAGGGCAGTTTGACGGACTTTAAAATTGTTTTTGGTAACGCACTCATTCTTGGAATTTGATTCCCTTTGCGAGTATCTAAATATGAGTCAAAAACAGTCGTATTCTTTGACTGTGTCAACTTAAAAAATTCATTTTACAGCTTTAACGAACTGAAGTCACAAGTATTTGGTATTAATTTCAACTTCCTGAAAAAATAGGCTTCAGAGCCAGACGGACAACGAAGTGATCCTATTCGTGTTACGTTTTTTGAGGTACGGAACCTTAAAAAGAGTAAGAAAACTTGCTCACTGTTATATCAGGTATTCCTCGCGAAAATCGGTCGCAAAAATAGTGCCCTTGTCATAGTGATTCTCAGGGCACTTTGCACGGCTTAACCAAAAAGAGAAATTTTTTAACTTTCTTTGCCATTGCGGGAGCATATAATAAACATTTATCTGGTTTTCATAAATAATTACATGATTTTAACCCTTCACTTTTATACAAACGTATAACTATCGCTGATTTAAACTCAAACAAACTAATCAGAAGACTCATAAATTAACTCCCCCACCTTTACTATTTGATCACCTGAAACCAACTATACCGCGATTGCTTTTTCGTCTGACCGATATAAAAGCATACATACTCGGATAACAAGGCGGTATAAGCGCCAGATCAGATCAATCTGTGATCTAAAAGTCCGAGACTTCAAAACATCTTTCTAAAGCTAATTTTTTTAAAAATAACCTTCGCATATTTTATTCACAACAGACATCAAACACTTCCCACGACCACAAGCGTTCACCCGTCCGACACAGGTTCAATAGACTTGAGTGTATTAAAAAAAATAAACATATGCACATATGTATATGTAAAGCGTTCAATAAATCAATGACAGTGTATTCGTTTTTTTGACCTTGTTATTTGTTTTTGTTGTCATTTTAAATTTGGCCAAATTTACTCATTGATGTCAGTGCTCATTTTCGAACCAAAACGAAATTGCCACCAACAAGCATTCACCCTTGTCCACTGTCCTATGTAAACTTTCCTTGTTTACACAATCTAATTCGGATGTTTAATCTCAAGATTGATTCATCACAATTTAGCACAAGAAACAAAACTGTTTCCCTCATTTAAATTCCAGCAGTTATGCCGCGCTTTTATCTTTCAAAAATAAAAAAGTCGCTCTGCCAAGTGGTGGGATATGTATTGCCAACAGCCTTCCATTTGACTGTACTGAGCGATAAAAGACTTCCTGTGCGGCGGATGATTTCAAGGAAATTCCATGAGAATTTCTTTATCTAGAAATTAGTGGTGGCATGGCGGTTGCCTCAGCAGCGCCTCGACATATGGCAGGCGCAACAACTCAGTACGAGTAATCATTAAGTGTTCTAGACGAATCGTTTCTCCCCCGATCCGTAAATGAAATGAAAGCGTTGCTCCTACGACCGATATTCACTTAAGTCACTAGAGCTACTACTGGTTCTAAATATGGCTATTTTTGAATTCGTTTGCAGCATAAATAAGACGGCCACGGTCTTACGCTAGTTGAGGATCACCGAACGTAGCGCTCGCGTAGGCCCGAACGAACGCTAAAGGTCACTCGTAAGATTGCGCGGCGGCGCTCGGATGCGAATGTGAAAATCATTTGTTCTAATCTGGAGATGACGCAAGCTATGTACGAAGAAGATTCATTATGTTTTTTGTTTTTGTTGTTTATGGCATACTCACCGATTTTATAGCGCATCTTAAATCATCAGTGATAGCCAGTTAGACAAGAACTAAACAAGACGTGTGCTAAATAACGAGAAAGAGAGAAATTTAAAGCAATCTTGTCTGGGAAATGTTTTTTGTATTGTTTCTTGTTGCAAACAAAAATCGAAAACGAAAGATCAAGGTTTAATAGTTGATCTGTTTTTTTTTTAAATAAATGATTCCCCTAATTATTGAATTAAATAAAATCGGAAAGTTAAACCCACTTGATGCGATCAATGATCACTTGACAATCAATAATGATCTTCAATTAAAAACAAAAATCAATGTTTTTTTTTGATTGATTGAAGTTAAGCAATTACTTCAACAATTGAAAAAGTCTGTGAAATTGAATCGTTGCCGAGGTTTTTGGTGTGAGGTCAAGAGTTGTCTACGAGTGTCTTAACATTTTGTAATATGATGAGGATTTCTTTGATGAACCTTTATTTTGGGCAGAGAAATCGCATGAAGCATTTTAAGCATATGTGTTTTTGAAACATGTGTATTTGAAAAATGCCGCACCACAGTGGGTTTTTTAAGGATACGACTAAAAACGCTACTCCCTTCTAATTGGTTTCCATTCTTAACGGTCGCAGGCTCCTTGCAGTTGGTTTGACCAAGCTTCCAAGTTTGCTCCATTGCTTGATCCTTTGTTCGGCTTCTCCTTTTATTCGTGAAGTTTCTTAACGTTTTTTGGATAATCAATTATTAGAACAATTAAACGGAATTATCGAATAATCTTAGTCTCAGATGTATGCCAGTTCTAGTCAGCGGAGTGTTAGTAGTGGAAAAGGGTTGCAGTGTCGTTTTATGCACGCATTAGGAAAATTCACTATTAAAGACCCCATTGATCTATGAGGGGAAATCGAAGAGCAATTTCATTTTGAATTTTTATTTTATTCTCAAAAAATTCTACTTCATATTGATATGCATTCTTCTCCAAGCGACATTGGAGGGTTTTTAATCTTCGAACTCAGCCAAAAAAATTCAATTATGTTCGATTCGTAAAGTTATTGGGTCAATAAAGAAAGACGACTGCAGACGTATGAGCATGTGATTTTTCATGATAGAAGTGGACTTTTTTTACTTCGATCACTTAGCATATCCAAGCAACGTTTTGAAGTGGTAGCATGACTACGCTTGTTGTCTGGAGTGAGAAAAAGCGCCACTCATCAATAGCCCTTTTTCACGTTAAATTTTTCAATTGCTGTGGTGCTCACCAGTAACAGATGTTCCGCCACGACAAAACTCGTTGAACTAAATTTTTGCGGTCATTGTCGAAGGACCACCGTGGCAAAATGTAGACCATCTCCAATGGCTTTTTAAATTCGCTCCAAGTTTTCCAATCGAAAAGAGGATAGAATCAGAGATCTTTTTCATTTTCCAAAATCAATTTTTTTTTTGCATAATTTGTTTGCTCTGAAGGGATAATGACTACCCTTATTATGCTTATTGCCCAGAGCGAGCTGAAGTTTTTTGAAAAAAATGTATGTCGACATCGATTTTGGTCGATATGGCTGAGAAATTGACAGTGGTCGTCGAAAACGATGTCATCTGACTTTGAGATCACATACCTCAATAAACCAATGGAATCTGACGCTTTGTCCAAGGATCTCATCGTAGCTTGAGTCGACGTCAATAAAAATGTTTGAGTCCCTCAAATTATACAGTCGTCATTATATAAGAATTCATTCGCAATATGTTTACTCGTATGCTAGGTACCCTCCACTTATTCAAGACCTAATGAGTAATTAAAAAAAATATTTCAAAATAATTTCCATCTTAATGAAGAGAGCTTAATTATAGTTCAAATAATTGTCTATCATTTATTTCTATAAAGCTAATTGCAATTTGATCGAGCACTGACTCTTGCCATAAGAAGAATATACCTATAATTATACATTTAATGGAGATAGTATCCCATTGCGCTTATAATATCCAACGACTAGCTCAGAGTAGCACTCTCACCAATGACATGTGAAACCACAAATATTTCGCATTTAGTGCCCCCATCAATCCTTGGCTACATATTTGCTCGTATTAATTCAAGAACATGTCGAAGGAAAAGAAGCCCGCCGACATTCTTAGGGAATTGTTTTACAGACTTCAACCAACAATCCATCGATTACGGGTCTGGTGTACGATGATGCATTTCAAGTTTGCCTAGAAAACAAAAAATTGGTCGATTTTCTTTGGAATCGCATTGAGCTTGTTTGCGACTTGAAAGGGTAATCCAAGCCTCTGGTGTTGCGGTAGAATGACATTAAATTTATCATTAAATAAATAAACTATACTTTCACTACAGACGGGTTTTGTTTTTCAATTTTTTTTTTCGAAGTGACATAGTGGCTTCAGGTATTGGAACAAAGGAGAAGGTGTCATGTCAGTACTGTTTTTCCACTCCTCAAGGAAACCTAGTTAAATGCAAGACTGACATGAAAGGCCATCATCGAAGACATTAATCTTAATGAATAGGGATTTTGGAATGCGGAGTTGGTTCGCATGCCATACAAGTGGCTGAACTCTATTGTTATAATCTTTTTATGACTTCTGCATACTTTTGAAGTACGAGTGACTAAATGAAAGCCAACAAATGGGTTTGAAAAATGCATTCAGTAGATTTTTTGACTCTTTGTCTTGAATTTGAATAATGATCTTTGCCCTTAGTTTGTTTTTGCTCTTGTGAATTACCAAAACTCATAAGGCGTTAAGTTTTGCTTCCACTATTCCTAGACTGCTTCAGTTGAACAAGTATGATTCCACGTATTTCTTTGATATACTTAATTTGGGTGTCGGGACTGTTGTCTTTCCAGAACCTTTACATTGCTTATGTTAATGCGACACATGCGGTGTTTTTCTTCCTTGTCTGGCTCGTTTGGTAACTTCACTAAAGCCAGAAATGTGTCGCTCACCGAATATGTTGGCCCCCTGACGAGGTTTCTGATAATATTTACGTGGAAATTGTTATTTAAGTACAACTCGTGTAGTGCAGTTCAGATTAAAAATAGAGAAAGTGGAGAGCGTTGCTCCTTTGTTCTTACTATACTGGATCACTGTTTTTCGAAAACCGATCAAAGAAGCATTCTCAGGAGACGTCTCGCGGTTCGTCATCATATCGAGCAGCAACAGAACCAGCCCAGAGTCTTTTCAAGCTTCTAGCCTTATCAGGCAGGCATTCCAATTTAGGTTATTGTTGATGCACATGCCGGGGATGAAAAGTCTTTTGGCTGGATAATGTTTGAGCATCGAGTTTTGGACGCATTAAATTCCACACAGTTTTAAGATTGCTTATTGGAACATTTTAAATTTTACGAGCGAACTTGATCTTTGAATTTCTTTCACAAAATACAGTTTTTTTAGGTACCATTATTTGAAGAAAATTTAGCAGACGCTTATGCCTTGTTCCCTTCTAAAGATCGACGCACAAGGCTTAAATTGGTGCTAATCATCATCTGCAAACTTCCAAATCACTGTTGGTCGTTAAACTTTTGACTATTAATTCTTGTCAAAATATTGACAAACGAATTGAATTAAATTGAAGAGTAAATACCACGGAACACAAAAAGATGTTCGACGAACCATTTTTTATCTCTAAATAAACATTGGAAGTCGATTATTTCTCAATTTTTTATTTATTTTATCGTTGCCTACCTTCCATTTAAAACGAGAAATTTTGATATTGTGCTGACAGATCTAGGATAGTACTTGACATATGAAACGCACACAAAAAAGCAAAATCTAAGCCTGATGTAATTGCATTTAGCATATGACGTCAAGAGCACCCGCCTTAGCTCTGAATTTTTCATATTCCAGAATTTAAGTGGCATTTTGGGCGGTGGTGCCGGGTAAGTCTGATCATGTGTGAAACATGTGCGCTGTTTGGCTCGTGTGATCGCGCGAATACATGAGCTGTCAACAATTTGTTTTGCATGTTTACAATAGCCTTTGATGAATGGAAACAGACTGTTGCTTGGCAAAGCATAGATTGAAATTAGATAGGTTCCAGCATGTGGGTGAGTCATGGAACTCATGTGGAGTGTTTCGTAAATGGCTTGCATTAAGTGCCCCGACAAATTGCTTGGACATACATTTATTTTTATTGTTTGTGCACATGTCGTTGCACACTTGACGATAGTTGATAGTAGTGTGTAAATGAAGTCATGCCTTTGCATAATGCTTTACGCATGGCTGAGACATTTTGTGCAATTAGCCACGCGAGGTATTACTTGGTAACATACCAGTCTTGTGTAATTGGTTGCGAGTATAAGAAGTCTAGGTTTGTGCGTTATGGAAATGCGTTTGTATATAATGAGATGGTGCACATTGTGCAATGGTTACTTTAATTTCATCTTTTATACTGGACATAACCGAGTTCGATGTGGAAATCGGAAAAAATGTTTTGTTGTTGGCAGCAAATACAATCTACCTAGACGAATCGAACTGTATTCCCACATACTGCCGATTTTTATTTATTGATTGGCTCAGTGGTTAGTGAGTCTGTGCTTGAGGACCCAAATCCGAGAAGGCACCTCATGAACATGCATTTTCGACGTTCGAAATCGGCGAAAAACAATTAAATGCGTAGACAAAAAGGAGAATGCAGGTCCGGTTCCCAAAAGTTCAACGACTTCTTTTACAGCACGAACGTCGAAAATGCGTTGCATTGAATGTTCCGTGGAGGATAGGTACATATTAAAATTCTTGGATCACACTTAAATACAACATGACCAGCAACGTACGATGCTTTAGGTGCTTTCACCACGGTGCAGTGATTCTTGAATTTTGCTTCGCAGTCTCGCCATTTTTGGGCAAAAGGAACACGTGGAGGTATTAAGTTGAAGTTCAATATGACTTATGACTGCGGTCTCTTAAATTTGGAAAAAAAATCAAGCTTCTTGCAACATAAACTTACTATAAACAAAATCGAGAAAAATATTCGATACTTGATTCCTGCGATGGACGAACTAGTTACATATCTATAAGTCTGTATGGAACCATCGTTATGCGAATCCGACTCGCAACGGTTTTTGTTACCACATATTTATTTTTTAATTTCGAAGACAGCTGCAGCCTAAATATTTACGTGTTATTTCATGAATTCAGATCTTAATGCAGCGAAGACCTTGATCTTCATCTAGTTTAATTTGTATCCAACCCTGTTGGGACTAAAATATAGAACCGAGCACACCCTTACGACAAGTCATTTGAAAAATTTGTATATTTTTACTCTGCAACGTAATACATACTGAAAACTTTATTTGTTGGGAAGAAGCTGGTTATCAAAGGACTCCACAAGCTTGACAAATTCATAATACTTGTACATCAAATATGAAATGAATTCATCATTTCGTTTTGAAGTTAATTTCTCAAAAGCAATACATTTTTCCTAGAAAAAGTTCTCCTTACATGTTTAAAGTTTTATGGTTTCCTGTATTATGCATACCTCCAAGGGCATTCCAAAATAAACGACTATAAAAAGTAAATAATTGTCGGAAAAGCAACGCCGTTCTCACGTCCAAGACAAAAAAAAAGTGTATTTTAACCTCAATCTCTTATTTCGTTACCGTCTATCTGGTCTTCACAAAACCCTAAGGTGTACATGGTGATCTTTTTTGTATAACTCCATTATGCTCTCCTTGCTATTACAGTGTTGATGCCTCAATTAAACCACAAAACAAAACAAGGTAAACCAACTAGTGTGTTCTCTCTTCTACGAAATATTAACAAAAAATACATTCTCATAAAACGAATTAACTACTATAACAGTGCAAAGAAAAAAGTGCTAAAGACAATAAGTGTAATAATGTCGTCATCTGTACAACAGAAGAGACCCAGCGTCTCTAACTGGTTTTCATCGTTACGCCGTCAGCCAAAGAACAGCAAGAACAAGTCCTTCCAAGCTGAGAAGAAATTCCAAAGAAGTTGCATTGACCTCACGTCACAGAGCACCTTTTACATAGAGCCCGCAGCTGAGCTACCAGCATCACCATTGTCCTCCACCGCATCCACAATCACAGCTGCAAACTCTAGCGATAATCTCGACGATGATGACCGAGGAGGCCTTATTACCGGCAAGCGAGTTAGTCAATTTTGCTCGCAATGTTGTTGCCACCTGCCATCGAAACAGCAGCGACCGACGCCGCCTTCTTCGCCTTTTCAAAAGCCAACAGCAGCATCATCGACATCGTCTTCGTCAATCTACCACCGAGAGCAAAGCTTCAAATGTGAGACAGCATCTGACGAGAAGAGCGATATAAGGACAACGCGTTTGCCAAGTGCGGACAACAAATCAATGATCCTCAACAAGCGTTCCGAGTTCAAACGCACCACAACAACAAAGACAACACGCACTTTGATCATAACGCGACCGGTAGAGCTACTGCTCAACGATCGTGGGGAAATTGTGTCGCGGATGGAGAAGCATCGTTCGAATAGTTTAGGTTGTGTTCTGGACGAGAGTGATGACAGCTCCCTAACGCTGGGCTCCTCGTCTGTTCTGGAAAGTGGCGATTTCCGATATATCGACGATAGTTCGACGTCGCATAGTGATACGAATGTGAAGGAGACTCCATTAGTGCCTAGTAGTGATAACAACAACAGCAAGGAACTGTGTCAGAATTGCAAGAATGTTTTGCAGCAGAACCGAAATAATTGGAAGAATTCCTCCATGAGTAAAAGAGAGGTAAGAAACGTTATTTTTTTTTCTGTCTATTTTAAACTATCATTTGAAGCGTCTTTAGTTTGTATGTGCTTTCGAAACTGAAGTGGTTTGTTCCTTTCCCTTTGATGCTTTTTGTTTTTCGTTCTTCTTTTTTTTTAAACAACTTTTTTGTTGTATTTTCTTTGATTTGGCTGAAAGAATGTGCGGTGAGAAGGATGTACGCCAAAGAATATTGTCTATAAAAATCCCTCAATCCCACCTGAAAATAAGTTCTGGATTTCGACATGGCAATGTTTCTGAGTTCGCTTCCAATGTAAAATCGACTTAAAGTGATCTCGTAATCTGATAGCACACACGATAGAAGATTTGAGTTTAAAAAATAATAAAACATCTATTAGACTTCTAGGAACGATTAATACATTTTAGAAAAGAAAAATGATTTGCTTATAATGATAAGTTTGGTAATAAAAACATAAAAAATAGGTTGTAACCAAAATTATATGGGCACTTAAAAAGAGAAATTTGGAGCACTGGGATGAAGAAAATAGCAAAAAAGACAGTTTTTAGCTTCTGAAAAAGCTTGGCAAGAGGCTGTGCTGTGATAAATTTGATTTTGGGTATTCATGGCTCACTAAGGACTTTGAGCGTTAAAAATTTTTTTTTGCAGCTCGTTTTTATTCAATTCGGACAGACTTCCATACGATGTAGCTATAAAATTTATCTTAGAGCTTTCATGGCGAAATCTACAAAGTCGAAAAAGATAATTCAATCAAGTAAAAAAAGGAATTACATTTCCTGACATGTATCTTTTCTCCAAGTATGTGAAATACCGTCATTACGGAAACCGTCGAGATTGATGATTTGCTTCCAAATGGGCTTTCAAATTGTATCTGATTTTAATCGGTGGACTACCGATAGAATATGTAAGCCGTCCGTTTACTAATTGATTAATCCCGGATTTATTGTCGTGTCGTCACTCGTCCAAGAATTTCTTGTTGGGAAGCTTATTTTTGAACGGGGACAGCCCTAAGGAGTTTGTAATGTTTTTTTCATTGCTTTTTATTATTATCTGTTGACAAGATTAATTTGTCGTCACTTAAGAGCAGGTGAGAACCAAACTTTCAAGGCTTCCCTTTAACTCTGCAGGAGGTTTCGCGGATGGCTTTTTCAATGTCCATAAATGTCGTTTTTTTGTGTTAAATTTTAATTAAACTGCGGGTTTGTTTTCCATTTATACTCCATGGGCTGCTGAGAAGAAACGTACGCATTCGCTCAAAATTTGGCCACAAATACTTTAAAAATCCTGATAATAGTAGATTATTAAAAATCTTCGAGTCCAATGCTGCTTGGAATGTAACAAATAAATTGGTCTTTGCGTGAGACTAGTTTCCTTTCTAGATTTTAGAATTTACATTTAACTAGTCACTTTTCATAAACTGGGAAAGTTGGATTGATATCACATGATTTATTTAAATATCTCAGTAATT
The DNA here is from genome assembly GCA_963555765.1 of Orthonevra nobilis. Classification (NCBI taxonomy): domain Eukaryota; kingdom Metazoa; phylum Arthropoda; class Insecta; order Diptera; family Syrphidae; genus Orthonevra; species Orthonevra nobilis. The sequence continues at coordinate 81,812,710 of OY743226.1, read as the reverse complement.
GCTTTATGCTAATACAAATAATTTTTTTTTTAGCGAGGATGAAAATTATTATGTTACCAAACACAGGTTCATTATTTTTACTAGTTCTGTGACTCAAACATCCTGAACATGTTATGAGAAACTTGTTCATTATCCAACTGATAAACTAAAAACACTTCATTAGAATACCAAATAAAACTTGCCGCCGCGCCATTCACAATAATTACAGCTAACGACAACATAATTAATAATATTAATGAGATATCAAACAGAACGGAAGCATGCGATTAAAAAAAAAATTATAATTAAAAGTTTATAGCTGCAATCAGTTTTGAGAAATAAATTTAAACAATCGGTGTGAACCGCAGGGAAGAAATTTAATTAAAATCATTTAATTTATGTTACGAAAACTGATAAGGCTTGTTAGGCTTAGTGGCAAGAAAGACTTGTGTTTTCTGCCTAATGGATAAAGAATAGAAAATGGAAAGTTCGAAAGCTAAGCCAATTGCCGGATAGTGGCGGTGTGAATATTGCAGATGATGTTTTTGATTTGATGGTTATTAAAAGCGAAAGTTACGAAGTGTATACGCTCTCGGATGGTAATAATAATAAACAGAGTGTGCCGATCGTATAATTGAAGTTTTATTATAATTGAAAAATGAAAAAGCGTTAAATAATTTTAAATGAAGTTAGTTTAATTTGAATTTGAAGTCAGATGAAGGTAACAATTGTTTGAACTTTTCTTATGAAGCGGTAAAACTTGTTATTGGCTATCTCGCTGAACAGTGCGGAACTTTTCCATATAAGCAATTCAGTCGCTTTATTTTGTTTAAGGAGTCTGAAAAACTTGCGTTGTCGTAGTATCTCAGAGAAGGGACATGTACATGCTCCTGGGTTTTTAAATTGTATTAAAGAAGATCTTCCACCCTGAGTCAAGTCGAAGTCAGATTGCAATAGGCTTCAATTGATTGAATATCAGCTTACGCTAAAGAGTGGCGAAGAAACCCCACGAGATCGCCTTTGAAAATCACAATAAACTATCCAGTGGCTAACATTTAACAGTATGTAAAGTAGGGGTTAGATATATGCCTCACCTGTCTAACATAGAAAAGATCTCCTGCAAACCTACGGTGAGAAGAGTTCTGCGCATTGTTTTTTACATTTATTTGATTGGAAAAACCTTAACTGAAAAAAAAACGCGGCATGCATTGGTTTTAAGTTGCAAAAAAGTGTTCATGAGATATTAATATCAATGTATAGCGGTAATGTGCCGACTCTGAAGATTTTCTATAAGAGGTATGAGCGATTTATAAGCTGAAGACGAACAACGCTCAGGACGTCCTTCGACTTTAAGAAAAATTGTCCAAAGAAGTTCGATTAAAAAAGGCGATCCTCGATTGGACAGCCTGCCGCGGAACTAAAAATATCGTAGACGGAGAACAGAATAATGGGTCAATGACCATCTTCTTCCCCAGGACACATCGTGGCGCTCATCGCTTCTGATTCGCGAGTTTTTCGCACAACAAAAAACACACATTCGTCTTGCACTCCGGATTTAGAACCAATCCAATCTATCTTCTTGACAATTTTTTATCCAAGTATATACGAATCTGTGCAATGAGTTCAACACGGTCAACACTATTTATTTAAATAGTTTATTGGGTTTTATAGTATTGGCTAAAATCCAATCGACAGAACTTCATTTTAAATACTTCAGGCAGTTCGTTTTCAATTAATGGATTGTTCTGCTATCCACGGTCATGTCATGCGCTTGTTGAAGGCTCTAGTCGAGCCGCATATTTAAGTATTTTCATTTCAATTTGATTATGAGAGAACGGATACAGCTTATTAAATATGTACATAAAAATGCAAACATGATTTCTGTGTTAAGTAAGACAAGCATTAAAATAAGCCCGATGAGACCAGTGTGGCGTCCTACAAAATAAAAAAAAAACAATAAAATTCCACAATTAGCATAAACCAACCGCGATTGCACATAGTTTAGTGTCCTTGTCGTCATCGCAAGTAATTATTTGTCAGTTTATTCTACCAGAATGTCAAATTCGACAAACTGGAAATTCAGTATTAGTCATACATATGTATGCATATACTCGGTTTATAATAAAGTGAAAAAATTCCCCAGAAGCCAACGTGTGTCACTGATTCCAATGACAACAAGTCTCACTTAAATACAAGCAATGCATCAATGAAGTATTAATTATAGTTTCTTTGCAACAAATGATCTCATCTCGATGATGTTTTTAAAGTTCTAGTTGTCAAAGAAATTCTTTTATTTGTGTGCTCGTCTTGAATGTGATAATTTTTTTATTTGCATTGCAAATACGGGCACTCGTTGCGAAATATGAACGCAATTTAATTGCGACATGTTACAATTTTTCACCTTCTAAGCTTTTAAGAGAAACTTGACAATGTCGTTGTAGTTTTCATACAAAATAATCGGAAAGATCATCGCAGCTGAAAGGTGAAGGAATGGGTTCAGATCCTCATCTCATTTCCGAAAAAGATAAAATGATTGCCAATGCAGTTGCCAACCTGAACTTCTACAAATAATTTTTTAATAACATAACTTATTTTTGGCGCCACCTCTTTTTGGATCTTCACCACTTGCGTGTACAGAATAGATTTTATTTTTTAATAAAAAATTGGGCCTGCTCATGCTACTAAGTGAAATAGCAAATATGGTCTTTGTCCTTCTTGCAGCAGGTTAACACTATAAAATCTTCTGCTTCGACTGATGCTGGCTTTTCGGTGTGCAGTAGTCGAACCATGTGGCTAAGGGCCCGATTTTCAATTCGATTTATTGTAATCGTATTTTAAGTTTTTAACTTTGGTCTTGTTTTCGAATGTGGTCCACTCACACAGTACTCTTGTGGATGGGTTTCGCTGAGAGTTTGACTGAAGCCGAATATAATACAACACGACGAAAAGTCAATTTCGAGAAATCAATGCCTACGATATTTAAAGCGAGTTTAAACTTTGCGTCTTTTTTTATGACTGAAAATATTCCATTAACGAGCAATTCTCATTGTTGGACGATGTTAAAAAAGAATGAAATCAAATCTTCGCATGGCTCTGTGCCCATTGAATCAAATAAGAAATTCGAAGATCAGAGGAAGCCTTGAATTCAATGAACTCATCTCTTGGTTGTTCAAAAAGGCAGTATTAATCACAATCAATGTTTCAACGTACCTTTCCTCGCTTGCAAAATTTAACTGAATTTAGTCGTATGGAATTCCACAATAATTACTTTTTGCTAATTTTTTGTCTGACCTTTTTTTCCATACACCCTGTTAATTTTTAGCATCTTGCAAATTTTGTTTAACGGAGAGAAGCCCTGCACTTTGGCTGAGTTCCGCATTAGCATCAGATTCCCACAGTATCACATTCACAGGCTATTCATATTTCATCTTCTCGGCAACGTATTTTGCGACAACAGTCACATCATCAAAAACAACAAGTAAACAAGATCTCTAATCGGTTAACTTCTTGGAAACATGCCTGAGCAATCACTGGCCACCGGAAGTCATTGAGAAAATGTAAACAAATTCATTCGTTCATTAAGCAGCACAGTTCACCAAAGGTGACACAATAAATATTTATCAAGTCTATTGCCATGCAGATATCCAGATACCCTACCCGAGGCACAGCAACCAGTTTCGTGATAAAATTGTCCGACTGCGACTGCAGCGTGTGAATGAACTTCAATGCCAGTCAAGCGCACGCATTCAATTCAAACACTTCAACTGAATCAAGAATGCAAATTTACAACAAACAAGCTTCTGTGTTTTCCTCCGTTTATATGCGGCGGCTTCAACCAATGACATCATCCAGTCATCATCCAGTTGGCGTTCAATGAAAACAACGGCCAAACGATGACTAAATTAACGAGCAACGATTGACAGTGTAAATTTCTACACACCATTAGAATAACCAAGTCTAAGGCTTCCTTGCACGTTCTGATTCCAGTGTCGTCGCGAGATGCTAATTTGCCACTTGGAATGGAAGATCGAAATAGCTAGAACATTAAGATACATATTTCCACGAAGCAAGCCATGAATCTTAGATTTCGACACGCAAAATGTGCGGATAGAATCGAAACTCCTCTAGCTTGGTCATGTCGCTATTTGGACTTTTGGAGTGCTGAAGGAATGTTAAGATTTTGTTTGATTTGTTTCGGAAATTTCTATTTTGGCTCTTTTACCGAAGCCAGAGCCATTTCATTTCACTCAACGTCGAGTGTTTTTTTTAATTCAAACGGAATTAGATTGCTTGATTTGTCTGTCCGTACTTGGATCTTTCCCATGATTCGCTTAAAATAAAGACACGTCGGTAATTGGGTCTTTAAACTTATTTGTCGTGGTTGTATGGTGTGTCGAAATCATACGGCAAATTAGTGCAGTCTGTTTGATTTGATTTGATTTATCTGAATATGATTAAATAGAGGATGGGTAAAAATAGACGAGATGATCTAACTAGAGGTAATACACCAAAGGCGAATTTTAAAAAACCGCCGCTGGAGATTTGTTAACGTGAAGTGGGGCAGCAAACATTTTTGTTTTTTGAAATAACCACGTTTAGAACGGTGGTTCCAAAAATTCCAAAAATTAGAACAAGTAAATAAGATTAAGACGGGCACGAAATTGTGATGAGATAAGATCTTTAGTCAATAGATCGCTCTTTCTTTAACCGCGTTAAATGTGAACGGCTTTGGATATGAAGACTGTTCCCCTAAACTGTTATTTTCTGAAACATCCCTTAAGCTAGGGAGAGCCAAAGAAAGAAGGAAGAAGCGGTTTCGTCAAGTCTCGGAATGATGGCAACTACTTTCAAAGATCCAACTTTTAGTCTCATATTCTGCATAACAATCGATAGCCACAAGTCTCAAGAACTTCTTATTTTAAGTTTTAAAGGAACGTGATTGTCTTAATTATCAAACAAACCGCTTGAACACGTTCCAATATGCGCAACATATGGGACAAGGTCCAGTGTTATCTTTCTGACGGAGTCTTAAGGTCTTCAGTCTTATGTATGTTATCAAATGAATAGTGGGCTTAAGTCTAAATTGGTTTTAATTTTGTCAGTAAGTCCACGCAAACTCACAACACTCAGTTCATTTATAACTTGTCGAATATTTTTTGACTTCCTCTTTGAAAGTTCTTGTTACTCCTCTATTGCTAAGAACTCGTTTTATGCTTTAGAATGCACCAATTTTTAATTTCGAAGGTTTTCTTACAGTTTGAATAGAAAGATAACATGAACTTTTTTTTGTTTATTGCTGGCATGCATTTAGGGTGTGAAGAGGTCTGAAAGTCTTTCGCTTATCGTAGCCTGGTAAAACGAAAAACGCCTCTTTGTGGTCACCTTCTTGAATACAACGCGGATCCTATATAATTATAATAAAAACTGAAGCTAACCTCACACTTGCTATTTTCAGTCATAATATTTTGCTATATGTTATTTAGACCCTTCTGTGGTTTACCATAACTTTCATTGAGGCTAATGATGCAATCAACAAGGGTTTTCACCAGCAACATTAATCGTATTTATTTTTTATTATTATTATTTAAGTGTTCGCCGGAAACTCCATCCGGTTTTTTGAAGAAGAATATGAGAATCTCTTTAACTTCTTTGAGTTTTTAAAATCCGCTTTGAATTAGTGTTCAATATCAACTTTATGGAGTCAAATTTGGAGTTATTGTTTGACTGAATAATTATTCGTTATAATTTTTTGGAATAAGAAGTCATGAAGTACAGCCTCAATTCTTGGACAACTTCTGTCCATCCGGAGATGATTTAATATACAAAAGCTCGTTTGAGTTACAAGCTAGACCTATTAAACCTGCAATCTTTAACCTCCTGCGGGCAGTGACTCAGGTGATGATTATACATGGTACTCTGCTTTCAGTTGGTAAGACAAAGCTCGCTGTCATTCTGCGATTACTGTCTTCCCTTTTTCGTGATCCTGATGTTTTGGATAAGAAAACAGCCTAAAATGTTTCATTCTTTGTACTTCCGCTTTCCTGCAGGCCGAAAATTCTTGCAAAGGAAACTACATAATAATGTTTTACTGTGTGAATCATCTTTAAGATTTCGGCTCCATGAAGAGAAAAAGGTGGTTCATTTTCTTTCTTCAGGTCTTGGCGAAATATAAAAATTTGATCTACTGTCGATTTGCTGATCGATAGCCATAATCGTTTTTGTCGAAACACTATCGAATTTTAGCGACGTTAATGAGGCGTATGCCGAACTGTAGCCTTCTTCGGTAAGGTTTCTTCACTCCGATGTTAATATACTATATCTTGAATTTTCCATTTCCTTCTTATATTTTATTATTTGTTGTTTTAGCCGCCATAGTAGTACATATAACGTTAAACTCGTATGTGTTTACCTATTATGGCTAGAAAGATACAGCCCTCTGGCAGAGAGACGGACAGCCAGCCAGTAACAGGGTTCCGTTGGCATCCTTTGAGTACGAAACCCTAAAAAAGAAATCGAAGAAAACTATAGAGTTTGCTTTGTCTATAGACTACTTGAAAAATTTCAAAACATCACGGTTCCCCTGGGTTATTCATTTAGTTTGATCATTTAATGAGCCCGCGAGTACTCATCAAAATTTTAGAACTTCTCGAACTGTGAGCTTTTATTGGAAAATCATTGGCAAACAGAATGGAAAACTCTCGAAATACAGAAAGTATCTAGACATATTTTCTAGTCATAAACATGCAAGATTTTTTTTATGGTCCCAAGTAATGTTATGATTTAAGCAAGCTGCATTGCATCAAGCAAATGAATTCAATCCAAACATGATCTAGTAAAAGAGTGATGCTTGTTATTAAAGGCCGTTCCATGGTTAATTAACCCACTAAGGTTGCTGTTGAATCCACTCCATACCAGACTTGCTTTTAAATGAGTGCCATGAGATAAATGAATAACTTCCGAACTCTGTTTATACGAGTATTTATGTTCCAGATACACTTCAAGCCAAAAATAAAAAAAAAATCTTAAATTATTTGTACGTTCTTTCGTTGCAGCAAATCAAAGATGAACTGTGTGAAGTAGTCTCAGAAATGGAGGCGCTAGATGTGCCCGAAGACTGCAAACATTCCAACAAAGACAAACAAATGTCGATAGGTCGAAAAAAATTCAACATGGATCCCAAAAAGGGTAAGTATCGCAAGAATCAAGAGAGGGAGAACAATAACGTCTCCATATTTAGACCCCAAAGCGGGGTCCAAGCGTTGACGATCGGTGGGCCTCATTTCGGATTCAAAGTGTGCGCCAACAGTCGGTAGCTACTATGGAATGCGACGTTTCCATTGTCCGCTGTTGCATTTATTTCTGCAGTCACGCCTTGGCCTTGTCACGCGAACTCAGCTCTCCGCCTATGAATAGGCATTTTTTGTTCTTTGAAGCTGAGAATTGAATCGAATTGAAGGAAGGGCGTTAACGCGGGTGGCTAATGGCTTTAAAAATCGACGGTTTATTTGATAATCTTGACTCGGGAGCAACAACAGAGGGCCATCGTTCGCCTGACTTTATTGCGACGATTAATTTCCGGTCTTGTCTGTCAATCATTGTTGTCGTTTTGGGGCAGAGCCCTGCCCATTTTTCGCTTATTAAAGTTCTCTGCTCGTGGTTCAATGATTTTATTAATCGGCGATTGTGATTTTATTTATTTATTTTTTTCCTTCTTCTGATTATCGGTTTTCCTTTTATTGTTGTTTCTTTTTATAGGCATTGAGTATTTGGTGGAGAATCGCCTGTTGCGGATGGACCCTCAAGATATTGCACATTTCCTTTATAAAGGCGAGGGACTTAACAAAACTGCGATAGGTAAGTAAGATTTACATACAATTTTCGATTTCCTAAGTGACTAGAGAGAGAGAAAGATGTGACAAGATTTTAAATAGGCTTTTAAGCATAAGCATATTTTTTCCAAATGGTATTTATTCGTGGGATCATAAAAAAGCAAAAGACTATTGGGCGAAGGTAATAAAAAATTAATTAAAACAGTGGCGCTTGCGCAGATGGTTCAACAACCTTTATTTGAGCGAACTGACTGAGTTCGTTTTTTTTTGTTGTTGCTTAACCTGTTTATATAAGGTATAACACTGGACGGATTTTGTTTTTGCTAAAGTGGTAAAATGCCTTTATATAGCCTTTTACTTATAGCTTTGGGCAGAAATCTACTCCCGTGTCTTATGAGGTTTTGTAAGTTTATTTTGGGGTACTTTAGGGAATTGTAGGTAAGTTTGCAGGTTCCCAACGGGCTGTAGCGTTAACAAAAAAGTAAAAAAGTTTATCAGTCTGAAGGCCACTCTTTCACAAATAATATAACGACTAGATTCATTTTTTTTTTGTAAGATTAAGAGATTTGTTGTATTTGTCGATAATATTTAAAATTAAGGTAGCATATTGTTGGATTTACAAACAAAAAAAAAAACGACCACCGTTTTCTATTAATTCATTTTCAGTATTAACAAATAAGTCTCATTATTGGCATCTTATTAATTTTATTGGATAGTATTACCCTTGATGATCAAAATTAGCTGGTTGAAATAAAGCCAGTCTAAGAAAAATAATATGATTAATTCCGTATGAAAGGTAATCAAATTTGATTTGAAATAGAATGTTCAAGTAATTTGAAAGTTAAACACGCGTATCTTTTTAAAAAGCTCAATTCTCTCGATTTGACTGCCTCAGCTAAAGTCGAACCACAAGTCGATATTGGCCTACTTGTCTTTAGAACCATTCACTATTTAAGTATGGGGATATTAAGCCGTCGACCTGTTGAGTGCACTTTTCTTAATTTGTTGACTCAAAGGATTATGGCTTCCCTTATAATGCACTTGTAGGGTTGTGTAGTGTCATCGTCCGCTGACAGTTTTAACCTTCACTGGTATAAATGTGGCAGCACAATCACGAATAATTTTTTTTTTTATCATTCCTCTACAGTGCTTCTGTGGGCCTAGGTCGACCATAACGTATGTACATCTTGAAGTGTTCACGTTAGAGAATCAGAATTAAATTATGTCTCATATTTAAAACTTAATGATGAATTTAATATTTTACACATTGTAGCACAAACAAAAAATTTCAAAAGCTTAATTAACAAAATGGTATTTTTTTTTGAAGGTGACTATCTTGGCGAAAAAAATGATCTCAATGAAGATGTGCTAAAGGCATTCGTTGCTCTGCACGACTTTACAAATCTCATCCTCGTACAAGCTTTAAGGTAAGAATACATTCAAATAAATCCACCACAAATGCATATATTAATTTCACGTATGCTACTCCTCATTAGACAATTTCTATGGTCATTTCGATTGCCTGGAGAAGCCCAAAAGATCGACAGAATGATGGAGTGTTTCGCGCAGCGATACTGTCAACTCAACCCGGACATCTTTACCAACACAGATACCTGTTACGTTCTCAGTTTTGCCATCATAATGCTCAACACATCACTGCATAATCCATCGGTAAGTTGCTCTTACTAAAAATTAAATATGTATTACAACATACCAACAACCTCGCCCATTAAAAAAAATCAAAACAACCAATTGGGGTACACAATTGCCGCACGAGTTGTAGCCTATTTTTGGACAAGACCTACCCTAAAACATAATAACGACGCATACGTCATTTGTTTGCAAGTGAGCGAACAGCAGCACATTTTCCGCCATTTTTCTTCAATCTACTTGTTTATATTTTTATAATTTTTTTTTTCTAAAAATAGGTCAAGTATAGTAGCGGATTGTGTGCTTGTATTTTCCTTGTTTAAGATCGCTTGCGAGGGTTAAAATAAATCTGCTAAACGAATAGTTTGTTTACATCTATGCACATAGTTTTGGAATGCGTCTAATAGGGATTGTTTTGATTTTGTTTAGGTTAAAGATAAGCCAACCGTGGAGCAATTCATATCGATGAATCGTGGTATAAATAACGGTGGCGATCTTCCTAGAGGACTACTAGAATCTTTATATGAATCTATTCGAACGGAGCCATTTAAAATACCACAGGACGATGGAAACGATCTAATGCATACGTTCTTTAATCCAGATAAAGAGGGATGGCTGTGGAAACAAGGTGGCAGGTAAGTCGAACAAAAAAGTCCATTATTCTTTTCCAAATTCTTATAAGCTATTGTTTTTGTAGGTACAAGTCCTGGAAGAGAAGATGGTTCATATTGAACGATAATTGTTTATACTATTTTGAGTACACAACAGATAAGGAGCCGAGAGGAATAATTCCACTGGAGAATATCTCTGTAAATTCAAGCCTGATATGACTAAGGAATTATTTTTAATAAACTTATTTTATTTTAGGTGAGAGAAATTCATGACAGAAGTAAACCGCATTGTTTTGAACTGTTCGCAACTGGTGGAGCTGATATTATTAAGGCATGCAAGACTGACTCAGAAGGAAAAGTGAGTAAAACATTTTTTTTATTTGTTGATAAACGACTGCAACATATGGCGACAGATGTTTGTGTGTTGAGCTGGAGTTGAACAGTCATCTCAGACAAGATATCGAAATTTAAATAACCGTTTGGTTATTACCCTCTACTACTGGCTGGTTTTAGCTCTTGGCAGTGGATAACAAGGGAAAATCTAAAGTTAGCTTTCAGCAATGACCAAAATAATTCCAGTTTTTGTCTATGTTCATGTGTGCTTCTTCTATATCAGAAATTTTCTTAAACAGAGTTGCCCTTCCCCATGCAAGCTGCACATAAAATAGATTAACCCTTAAATGTAGTCTGAATTTACTATTTCTTGTGATCATTCTATAGCTGCTTAGAATAGACGTCTTAATGGAATATCTTCTAAATATACTGTTTGTCCTGACAGACGATTAACGATATTTTTTTTTGGATTATAATGCGAGACGAAGGGTGAATGTGTGTTCGCAGGCTGCGAGGGATAATCACACAAATTTAGAATAAATTTGAAGTTAGCGGCTAAATTTCTGAGTTAACATCAGGCTCACAAGTTCTCATAGCCTGATTTGTGTGAAATAGATATATCCTGTTTTAATAAAACGTCCAATAACAAAACTTAAGTCGATTTGTGCCTTAATTTCCTTGGAGCTTGCTACCTGCAACAAGTGTTTGAGACAGTGTATAAATACTATTTGAGCTGTCTGGTTTTCACAGAGGGTATACATAGGGTATGTTATTCTGGTGGAGTTTTGCATTTTAATCTGAAAGGTAGCGAACGTTTTGACTCAACAGAAAAAAAATCGGACTTTTGCATAATATTTTTAATTTAATTTAATTCAATTTTTCTTTTTCTTTTTTAAGGTGGTTGAAGGCAAACATACAGTTTACCGAATGTCCGCGGCAACGGAAGAGGATCAACAGGAATGGATCAAACGCCTTACACAGTCAATCAGTCATAATCCATTCTATGATATTCTAGTACAAAGAAAGAAAAAGGCTCTCAGCAATAGTTAGTATTAAATCTATGAGAAAATGGATTCTTTAAACGTTCGATTTTCATCTGGTCTGGTTTCCTGCTTGCATGCCAACGATACACCGCCTTTTCTACTATACTCTCCAATCATTCACCACCGTAAACGTCTAAGTTTAAAATGGGCATCTTTTCCCATATTTATGTTTCTTTATCGTTTATATTTTGTATTGTTCTCAGAGACAAGTTACTTTCACAAGGTTCTTGTTTCGAACTTTTGCTTAAAATTTATAATTCACGTTGCGCATGCAACACACTATCCAAATCCTGATGGTAGATCATTATTCAATATATAAACTCCATTTGTGTCTCTATTGTGATATAATTTATTTTGTTTAGACTTTAAATTAAAAAAAAAAGATTTAAGATAATTAAAAACAAAAAACACAAAAATGCGTTTTGCAATAGTGAAGGCAGAATAGAAGAGAATAAGCACTTTAATACAACAAATCAAAAGAAACAAAGGAAAATAGTAAAATTTAAACTAAAAGTTTAAATTATAAAAAACACCTACATAAACATATCTTCTTCCATTCTGTGAAAAGCTTATGAATGTTGCTGAAAAAACGTAGGGGAAACCCTTTAATGATGGTCGCATAAATTGTAAAATATACTTTATTGTAAAATCGAATCAGAGGCTTATACTACATTACATTGTAAAAAAGTTCTACCTGATGGTTAAGAAAAGAAAAGAATGCAAACTAGTTATCACCATATTTTGTTAAATGTGATATGATTTTGTTTAGCTTCGTAAATGTTTGCGTATGAAAAAATGATTTGAATTTGTAAACGATCTAGGCAACGATTGAGTGTTAAAAAAATTTTTCTTAGAATCAGCTTTGTTTAAATGTGTTTTCATGCTTAAGCTATTGGTTGTGTTTAATACGAATCATTTAAAAAAATTATTTGCTTCTAAAGTTTTAAAAACGTGTAAACTTATTAAGCCCATAAACAAGGTCGTTTGAAGAAAGTACATCGTGTGGCGAAAAAAGTACGAAGAGAGGAAAGTAATTTTTGATAGGATTTTTTCGGTGATTTTTGTTTCCTAATTTAAGCTTTTCAAGATATCAATATCGCGCTGGATCGCGTTTCTGATAAGATTTTCTCACGACCATAAAATGTTTTAAAATGCTGCCAAGCGGGTTAGCCGTTTCTGTAAACGCCATAAATTATTACTTTGAACTTAAATAGATCGACAATTCAATTCTTGTTATGAACAGCAACATAAATAAAGATTTCCAATATTAATAAATTTCTGGAAGTGACGACCAAACATTGACGAGAAAATAAAACAAAAATTGTTAACTTATATATCGACATGTGTATATACTAGGGTTGTAAAGAAAATCATTTTGATGCATTCTTCAAGAAGCATTTAACGAAACGCATAGTTGATGATATATAAACAGAAAAAATTGCATAATTATTTCTTGCACATATTTAAAATGCGTTTCATTCGCCAAATGTTGCTCACCTTTATTAAACTTGCAGGTGTCAGTTTGGATACCATTAAAACGTTTTCGAAGACAGCATCTCGTTGAAGTAAGCATCGGTATGTTCACTTAGCCGGCTTTAGTTTCACAATCTTCTTTCGTATAGTGTTTCGCGGAAAGCTGGTCAGATAAAGCCTTTTTAGGACAAGCTGAAAACTTTTTTCATAGTGGAATGAATAAGCGCGCTGAACTAATTTTTTTTTCTATGTTATGGGCACACCAGCTTTTTGTTTTGATAGTTGTCTATTTGTTTTCGGAGTTTTCTGGATGCATGCCTAATTTTTACACCCAACGATGTGGTTCATTGAGGTCTAATAATCTGTTTCTGACATTTCCTTATATAAGTTTTCTCAAAATATATTTTCTATATCGAAACCGAGCATCATCGATCTTGTTGATGAAAGGAGAAGACTTCCAGTTACTGTCTTTGGGAATGAATGCTTACCCGTTGCCTGCGTAGAGTTCATACGCATTGAAAATCTGTCATTATTATTTTTTATTCCTTCTGTTTGTAGTGCAATAGTCATATTAACTTAAGCAAAAAAATTAACAGCTAAGTCTGAACTAAATTAACTCACTAGACAAAATTTTGCCTTTGCTTTAGTTCTGCAGAAATATATGGGTACATTAGCTGGAATCGTTTTCATAGCTATCCTGTTGACGTTCTTCAACTTCCTGTAACTTTATCCTCATTTAACAGTTTACACAAAAGCAAACACCTATCCCGATGCTGCGGCTCGAAGGGCCACCATAAACATCTTTTCTTGATAATTTTTTTTTTCTAATTGGCGGCCAAATCACAGCTGTTAAGTTATTTTGCTGACTGGGTTGTTTTCGGTTATTTGGGGTGTGTATTCTTCCTTGTTTCAATTGAATTCAATTGATATTTTTATATTTTTAGCTTTCTTGAGGCAATTTTGTATCTTTTGTAAAAAACTGTCTGTCGGTTATTTGATTTTTATTAAGTCTCTTAAAATACCGAATATCCTAAAAGACGCTTTCCAATTGAATTTTGGTTACCTCTTCGGTTAAATAGAATAACTTAAACAATCAGAAATTCAGAAAAGTGTCTGCTATTCAATTTCAATTTCCTCCGCCCCACGGTGTACAATATTTTTCTACGTCAATATCCAACTAGTTAGCAAATCTAGATTTCCGCTGAACCGATTCAGAGAAATAAAAAGAAAATCACAAACCAATAAACTTATTATATCATTTGTAAATATCATTATGTGTAAGACCTTGCATCGCTTGTAATAATTTAGTAATAAAGAGTTCTCTTGAGTCAAACAAGTTTATAAGATATACATTTATAAAAATATTTTTTTCTTTATTTTTTTACTTGGTACCTTTAGTTTGTAATGCATATATCCTGTCGCCTTAGTTTCAAGTTTTGTAAAATTGTATTCAAGTGTTATAGATAAATTTATTATTATTATTATTTTTTTTTAAATTAAAAGGAAAGTAAAGCCGAAGGAAAATTTGAAACGAAAAACAAGCAAAAATAATATCAAAATAAATAAAAACTAAAATCAAGTTAAACATGTTTAATGCAATATTTAAAGTTCTAATTATATTTAAATAATTCAAACGGAGAAATAACTAGTTTTCCTAAAAAAAAGTATTTACAGATGGAAAATACAAATATTAATGATAAGAGTGTAAATTGTATCGCTAGGGTATGAATTTGTAAGCATTACTTTATAATTTGTATGATTATTTAATGTTTTTTTTTATATACATATAAACCTACATTTATTGCTATACGTAAAAGAAAACAAACAAGAATTTATAATGAAAGAAAAATAAACACATTTATATATAAAAATATACAATCGATTTTACTTGTATATTTAAAAAAAAATTCAAATGACATAAGCAGAAATGGACTAAATTCTGAGCAAACTAGACCACTGTGTTTGTTGATCCAATGTTACGGTCCGTTACAAAAAAAAGAAAAATTCAAATTCGGCTAGTAATAAGTTGAATAGTGCCGTGAAATACAGCGATATCTTTGCTGTGATAAAAAATAATTAGAGATTTTTTGAACGAGTTCATGGTCGCTTCAACTTTTGTTTTCATTGGTTACTCATTAAAACACTTAAAATTTTTATAAATGAGGGAATTCCGCACCGCTGAAGTTTATAAATTAGGTAGTCTTATATCATTCATTTGGACATTTTTTATATTTTTAACATATTTAACCAAATAAATTGGCAATGAATTTTTTTTTTATTTAAAATAAAAATAGCAACACGTTAATAATCAGCCTCTACTTAATTGACAAACACCTGAAAGTATGTACTCAACATAACATTTATTGACACATATCATTGCACTCTAATATGACTCGCATGACCTAATTTTGTAACACCTGAAGTCTTTGGATATGAACGAAACCATTCGGGGTCCCCATCTTTTATTCGAATGCACGTTAAAGAAAATCGGGGCAATTCCCTAAGTCGTAAACGATGACAAAAAAAACGACAGTCGTGTAAAACGACAAACGACACACGGAATCAGTACGAATTTCATTTAAATTTATTTCACTTTTATTCATGTTTTTCAATTCGCTTTATTTTATTTATTTTCACTTAGATCCCACTACTTCATATTTGTGAACGTAGTCAATTGACGTGCTAGCTTATGATGATATCCTGGTTGCTCTTTTTACTATTTGTTCACATTCGTCTCTAATTATCCTATAATAATTTAAACTATCAAGCTTATGAATCAACTAGCCATAGGCTCAGGCAAAACAGGATTTTGTCGAAATTCGTCGTAAAAGCGTAGGATTTTTTTTAGACAAAAAGTATATTTTTCTATTTCTTTGAATCGCATTGTTAATTAAAAATAGGGAGAATAATGAAATCGAGTAAGTGTACCTTACTGTTAATGTCTTTAAATTAGACTTTATCAAAATCTATAGACAATTTCCACATGTAATATTCGTCAATTGTTTTCTATCCGAAATAATGAACTTAAATTGTTTACAGAATTTTATGTAAAAGGTACAATATACGCAAAAAGCTTCACCTCACGTAAAATAGTTTAAAATAAATAAGAAAATCCTTCAAGCAATCCTTTCGAGAAGAATCACATTCTCCCGATTTAACTCGGTATACCCAGTGAAAGGATTTTCTGGATTCTCCTTTCTTATAGTTTAACTGCAAGAGACTTGAACATTTAGGAAAATATTCACAATAAAATATAAAATTGAAAATAGTAATATTTAGTTCAATGCAATACACGCTATTCGTGTGTTTAAAATGAGCGTTTATTTGAAATGTTAAGTTCCCTTCAGGTCAGAGAATTCAGCAAACTAAATATCAGAAAGTCAGATTACACAAGGTCTTCTACAATTACCAATCGCCTAAACAGAAAAATAAACGCAATACTTTACAATACTAATCATAAATAAATTACTTAAATTTAAATATTCTACTCCTTACCGCACATAACATGTTAAAAGAGTTCAGCCACATTATAGCATATCTTCCCCTAGGCCACATTCTTTGTCCAATAAAATTCCAAAAACCGGAAACACATCAGTATAAATGTAAAGTTTCAACAATAAGTTCCTTAATTTAAATCGCCTCTTTGTAATAAATCAAACCAAGACGATAAGTCCCAATTTATTGGAATTAAAAAAAATAGAAAGATTGTGTGAAACTATCTACAATACTTTGCTGTAATGTCAAGTTCAAGACTTTCAAATCAGCATTTAAGATTACAAATCAACTTCATTAAGAAAATCAAACAAAAATACCATGCAGGGCAGTTTTAAAGACTTCCGTTTTTCATCAGCATTTTCGAAGGCTTTGTTTAATGAACATTTGGCGATTGAATTTTTCGAATTATTTCCTTCGATTTAAATTGATTATTATCAGAAAGTGAGTGTTTTTTTTTTTTTGCAAAAGACCATGAAGATTTTCAAAGAATTCAAAGTTAATAATAGAAACCCGCATACGCTTTAATGGCAATTGAAGCGGGCTATATATATGAGGTAACATTAGTCATAAGCGAAGTTAAGCTACCATCGTCCTTTAAAGTGACTACTTAAATGTTAATTTCATGTTTAATTGTCCAGTGTTCCAGCAGACCATGAAGGTTACCCACGGCGTCAGTGGATTCACTTTGTTTTTCTTCAATTCAATTCTAAGACCACACTATCATCATTAGTTACCCCCAATAAGCAACAATCTAGTAATCATTCTACCTTCAATTAAATAACATCAATTACCCCCTGTTAAGTCTCTCCAACACATCGTGATTACTGTCGTTTTCACTAATGGTATTCAGTAAAAAAATATATAATGAAATGTACCAAGTCGTTCTAAGCCAAAGCTTCCGGCTACAAACGTTCAAGCCAGTCAGTCGATAGTATCTGTAGAAGTTGCGATGTGAGAATACTCGCACGGTGGCAAAGCTGATATTGCAAAGAGCAATTAGTATTCTAGAAATCTCAAGGTCTTTACTGGCACACTGAATGGTGTAACGTTACTTCAGTTCGTTTTAATTTCCCTTTCAGTAGGTAGCAATCCACCAGACCAAAGCACAACAATCCATTCGATTGTGTCTCTGTGTGAGCTGGTTCAGGAATTGATATTGAATTTGAAATTGCATTGAGATTGCGAATGCAGCTGCAATCACGGTGATTGAGTGAATATTTCGCGCGTTGTTCCGATCACTAGAAATCGAAACAAAGAGTGAAGATTAAGTTGATCGCGAATGTAAGGAAATTGGAGATTAATGAGGGCTTGCATAACGTGGATGATTGGTGATTATCGGCAATTTGGATACACTCTCCTTTAGCAGCATTGGTATAAGCAGTCAATCATGGAATGCTTTGAATGTTGAATGTTAGATCGTTGACATGCCAAGGGCGAGCCCCCATCCAGGACTTGCAAATCTATCTATTCTCACATTTTTTTTGTCTTTCTTTCTTTGTTTTTTGAAACAAAATTGTTTAATTATTCGAATTTTCATTTTCGCTGCTCTTGTCTGTTTTTCTAACAAACGAAATGTTAAGTCGACATTGTTAAATATTTTGCTTTTCCTTGGGTACGGGAGGAACCTAGTAAGAAAAAAATTGCTTAACAATCTATCTGGCCTGCATAAATTCAATTCCCTTGTTGATTCATGAAAAAGGTCAAACCTGTCGTGCATTGAACATAAAAATTGTGAAGAAAACCATATTAAATCATCCAACAAAACAATATTAATCACTTGCAATGTGATTTCACTGAAACCTTATCGCCTTGGCAATGATAAATCGCAGTTACAGTCCATTTCGGCGATTACATGTCTCTTTAAGCCACCAATTCACTTTGTGTTGTGTCTTACCGGCCAAGTTTTTAAAAAATAAATCAGAATTAACTAAACATTCTCAGCACTTATGTTTCTTTATTAAAATAATTGAGTTACAATTTGAATGAACAGATACAAAGAATTAATAGAATTTTTCTGTTAAAAT
The DNA here is from genome assembly GCA_963555765.1 of Orthonevra nobilis. Taxonomy (NCBI): domain Eukaryota; kingdom Metazoa; phylum Arthropoda; class Insecta; order Diptera; family Syrphidae; genus Orthonevra; species Orthonevra nobilis. The sequence goes on along the minus strand of OY743226.1, from coordinate 81,794,273 downwards.
CAAGTTCGCTGTTCAACTCTTTTGTAAGCGCATTCCCAGAGGATCTTTTCCCAATCTAACGAGCATAAACATACTCAATACCGATAACTCAATTGGTCAGGTCGATCATAAATTAACATGTCGATCCAATGAGCATAATAACATGTCAACCATAAGTTACTATAGATGTAAGCTATCCACACCGATAGCTGTGAATCAAAGTGTACTGCTATTATTTTGGCTCAAAAGACCAAAGGAGTAATAAAAATCAATTCTCCGGTCGGTTAGCCGATTGTGTTTATATGGCTGCGGTCGGGGTATTGTGTAAGCTGTTGCACATGCAGTCAGTGAATGTAGCCGCATATAAATTGTTTAAATGTCCAAATTGTTTTTTATTGTTGTTGTTGTTTATTGAGAAAAATTGGTTGGCGGCTGCGATGGTATGCGGTTGCAGTTTTAATACTTTCATTCTGTGTCGGTGTCAAGCTACCTTTTTTTTTGTCGTTGTACTTGATTTTTGTATTTTGGCAGTTGGGCTGAGTGCCGAGAGAATTAGCTTGATCTGGCAGATACAGATTGTTGTGAGAATGACCTTTGGTTTTGTAATTTTGAAATTATTGCATTCATGGTGCCGAGGGTATTTATAGTTCCCATTCTAAACAATTGCAGGTGGGAGTCAAACAGCAAGCCGGAATGGATTTTGAGTGTAGTTTGCATTTGGTGTTACAAGGCTTAAGTAGTTTGAGAAGATTGACGATATACATATTTGCACAAAGAACAGAAGTAAATTTTATTACATTCAATTCTAAAGAAAGAATTCATTTGTGTCCTCGTCAAACACATATGCCAACTTTTTCTTTTTGTATATTTAACTAAAGAGCTCTACAAACTTTGATGGCGATGGTGAATTTTTCATTTTCCACTAAAAAAAAGTTGAGAGTCTTATTTGAATACCGTAAATTTTACTATAATTGTTTTGCGTTTAATTTTAGCTTTTTGTATTTTATAAAAACTGGCATAACCTTTAACTTTAGGTTCTTTTATTTCACTTGGAATTCCTTTTCTTTAGAAATTTTGAATTTCTTTTCAGTTGATCTTTTCATTTAAAATTTGAATTCGATTTTCTTTATTGACGCAACGACCTTGCTGACGTACATATTATTTTTCGTTCAATGAACCTTTATACTCACAAAAGCAGCATGGCCACGCACCTATTGCCCGTTTAGGATACAATTCAACAGCTCTTCAAAGCGCAAACATTAACAAAAAGGGTCTAATTTAACACCCGATTATATATTTAAATAATTGTGCAAATATTACTCGTCAACAATCACTTAAAACCTCTCTTCCTGTCATCATTATACACCATCTCCATCTGCAGAAAAGTGCTTGCATAGCAAAACAAACTTATAACGCTTACAAACTGTGTCATGTCGCAGCATGGCACTCAATAACCCAACTAAAAACCGCGACAAGGTCATGATCAAGTGCTATACAAGGTGTCAGAAATCATTTCTTTCCATCAACTCCTTCAACTCGTATAAGTGTTCTACATAAGGGCTTAGTCAATCAACACCTTTCAACAACCAACGACATAATTATTTGCACATGCGGCCTACGTCGAGTGTGATTCCAAGAATTTCAAATTTCAACACCAATTCCCAGCCCACTCGTAGGTGTTGAAAAATCGCTATCTGTAACGCTGACGTCAGACCATAACCAAAAATTTGCCACATGAACGAATTGAAGTGGCTTAATAAGTTGGCATTTTTTGCAGCCTCAAGATGATGGTTTCAAGCCTATAACTCATTTGGATTAACCAAGGACTACTTCCGGCTGTTTGATCTCAATACACAGTTTCCGAGGGTAGTGACGGTCTATCAACTCAATCAATTGTGAAGAATTACTCTCGACACGGACAGCAAAACACCACATACGTGATGAATCCATTAGATCCAGAAAGGCTTTGAATATTTTAAGAAGCAAGGCATGCATATTTGACCGTGTTGCCATGTCGAATGAAAGTGATAAGTCTGTGGCGCAGATGGATAATGCTTGCACGCTGCATGGCCAAACGACTTCCAGATAAGTGTTTCTGATTTTCACGTTGTGAATAAGTTGCTCTCGGATTTAAATGTATCTTCCAAAGCTAGTTCTTCCAGCAACGCCATCTAAGGAGGCGGTGGGTTTTCAATTTCAAACGTTAATGCAGCTGTATACAGTCAGTAAGTAAGAAGTGGTGTGCTAGGAGCGATGTAAGTTGAATTTATACTGACGTTAGGCGTTTCAAATTGCTACTGGTTTCAGAAGCCCGCCTGACAAATGAGATAAAGCGTTATTTATGCTTTAAATTATAGTTGTGATGCGTGGAGTTATAGTTTCTATGCATTTGTTGGTGGCTTGTAAAGAAAATGCATCGGTTTAAGAATGTAATGAAGGTCAGCTATGGCAACAAAAATGAAGGTTCCTTTAATATATGTGAAACATTTTAAAATTACCTCGAACTATTGAAGCTAATGAGACGTGGATGGACCTAGCAGATGCTCTGAAATAATTTGCTCTTTATTTAGGAACACCATTAACTCATCCACTATAATATGCTGCATTCAGAACGGATGGTTAAGTCCTTCTCTCGGAATCCATATATTTATTTTTTCTTCCTCTGTTGTTCGAGTAAAACTGAATTCCAATTTTGCTCATCTTACATTGACGCTGGAAACCCGTTTCTTAGCACAAAGATGAATACAACACACAAATTCTTGAAAAGCGTTTCGCAACATTTTAGTCATACTATACCTCAGCACTAAGAACATCCAACAAGCATTGGCTGCGCAATATTTACACCTCAAAGAAGTCCAAGTCATTAAGCTTAAGGTGGCCTTTGTTCGATATGATGTAAATTTATTATATTGCCTTGCAAGTTGCCTTATCGGCAAGGCCCAAGTAAACACTTGGTAATGGAAAACAATTAACTAGAACATGCAATGCTTTGCGAGGGTTATCAAAATAGAAAAAATATATAATTTACCACAATTAGACAGATGGAGGACCGCAGCCGTGACGAGGTTCAGTTGCCGCGCTACTACTGTTGCTGCGCCAAACAACGAAGCTTAGAAGATTTATGCATTTCTTGATTTTACCTTTTTTTCTTTGTGCTTTTTCGGTACAAATTGAGATAATTTTATGATTTTATTGATTTAATTGACACTTATTGAAGTTGCGATTGCAGTGAGCTGAAGCTTTCATGCAACAGCTGGTTGCGGGAACTGTGGTTTCCTGATAGGAGGATTAATGGCACCGAATGCAAATTATTCATTCGTTGGAGCGTAAAGTGGCACATTTATGTGATATATGACTTGGACACGACTTTAGATTTGGTTTCTGTGTATAGGTCGTTCCTTTTTGAGCGGCTGCTATTAAGATCATGGCTAAGCATTGGATTGTATACAAAATGGAGGTTAAGGTGCAGTCAAGACTTAAATTTATCGCTATGTGATATGGTAACTGGCAATGGCAAAAAAGATTTATGCTAATGGAAAAAGGAAGCCACTGCGATTCGAAGAAGAATTGTGCCCGAAGGTGACACTGACACGAACTTGTGGAAATTGCACTTGTTGGATAAACTCAGTTTAAGAAGGTATTTTTTCTGACAGAGTTGAAAATAGAGAGCATCCGAACTTTTATGGAACTTTTCATATGAAAAGGACGAAAAGGGTGTATATCTGTCATATTTCTTCGTTGCTATTTATGTTTTGGTTTTGCTCTGCTACACAACAAATAATTGAAAAGAATAGAATTGCTAGACAAAAGTGAAAAATAGAAATCATTGGACGCAGAGGTCGACAAATGTGTTATTATTCTCTTCAAATTCCGAAACCAATTTGTTACAGACAGCTGCAAGTACAAAACTATTAACGAAGCTTATTGCTTTCGTAGTTAAGTAGAAATTTCGTAATTCACAAATGTATTGAAATGACGTTTCAGAAACTACGAACGCTACGAAACTATGAAACAAGACCAACTACGAATGAACTACGAAGTGACATGAATACCCCTAATGTGAAAGATTAAATATTTTTTTGAATTCGATGATCATGGTTGACAGTGTTAACGAACGTAGTTTTTCAATTATATTTTTTTTTTTTTGAAAAAAGTTTGTAAGTTTTTACAATGTTATGTTTAGCTACGAGCCTGGCTAAGCTGTTTCTTTCTGTATCGGTGTATCTTAATTCTTTAATAATAAAATTTCCGCCGATATTTTTTTCTCTTTTGAGCTGATCAATAAAAATCTCAAATGATTGTTGAACAATTTCTGAACGGATAGAAATTGCTTTAAGAAATGAAGTTGAATGAATCCACCTCATGATAAGTCAAATAATCTTAGAAACAGGAAGCCACAAATCATTTATATCCCAAAGCCAACCATTCTTTCATGACTATTACTTGAACATTTCAATGATAATGCGCCATCCAATCACACGGCGGCTGGTTCATGAGTCACCTCATCGCGATGCAATGCCACCCAACGTGTTCATCCGTGGTCACTCCAAAATCCAGCCCAGAACACGTATCTACCATAAAATCAACAACCGAATATATGACTCACTCCATTAAAACCCGCGATACGCTGCCAAAACCTATGACGTTGTTGGCGCGCAATCCAACGTGGATGTTAGACATTTTATCCATGCTACCGAATTCTATTGTTTTCCTAAAGCCTCAGCAACAGAGCGTGCAATCATACTAATTAAATGATTAGACGGTTTGCAAAAGACGCCAAACGGAAGACCTGTAAACAAAGAAAAGAAAGAGCTGAACAGAAACAAAGAGGGTGGTTGAGGTGAAGCAGTAAACATCGACGACGCCAATGAATTCACATCTCACTTCACAAAGCCAACGGCAAGGCTAAAGCAAGCAATAACAGTGGCAGAACTGCATTATTGCGCGCGCGCACACTCAAGTGGAGGCAAGCCTTGAACTATCCAAGACTTCAAGCCAACTGGTTTTGTTGTTGGAATTCATTAGCTTGGTGCAGTGTTTCGCGTTCGCAGAAGCATCGCGGCGATTGCAAAATCTTGGGGTTCTTAAGGGTTTTGTTGTGCTTTGTAGTGACCACCAAGTTATCGCCTCCCTGTACCTCTGTAGGTTCATGGTCGATGAACCTTTATGCCCTGTCAAGTAAGAGAAGGTTGTTCTGGTCTGGTTCCTCGCATGGCGCTGCTTTAGAGGCGTGCAAGACAGATATAATTGATAGGCTGAGGCAGGGGTAATTATAACTTAATTAGTGCAATTGCGAAGCTTTTGCATGGCTCCCTCCAACCTGACACGTTTATGAGGTAATTGCTGAAAATTGTTTGAGAGAGGCGTATTCAAGGAAGCAACCAAGCGTCACTGTTTATTGTTACACCTCCAGATCCGGTAGAGATCCCGTGCTCTGTAGGTCGGAAACAAAACTAATAGTTTTTCACCGAATCATGAGGTTACCAAGTATGCTAATTGATGCGTGATCTTATTGTTCGATTGAAGCCGTGGATTTCATGATCAGGGTAACATGTTGAACTTGTCCAGAGACGTTGAATGTGAGCCACTTTTTGTCGTTGCCGCTGTCAATTTACTTTGTTTTGACCGAAATTTCCACCGCTGTTGCAGCAAGATATGGGAGGTCAGCGCGAAGCAGTGTTGTACGCGGACCGGTTAAGGTATTTATTATTTCCATTATACGCACATTCGAAGATCAGTCATTGTTTTTCCGGGTAGGAATTGGATAGAAATAAATGAATATTTTGCGTAATGAGTGAATCGTGGTGATGGTTGATGATATTTGCATCGAATAAGGTGCTATCAAAGGGATTGTAATGGAACTTTTCATAAAAGTGGCTTAGAACGCGAATTATGCAGCTGGGTGGTGAAGAGCAAGTAAACCTCTTCCTAACCAATCAACCAAGCGGCTAGGTGGTGCAGTTGGTGAAGTGGTTGCATTTCAATTTCATCAGTTGATGAGTTCCAGGTTCAACTTCTCGTCGATTCGATAAGCCTTTGCGGAGGTAGCAATATTGGTTTGTCGTATTGAAACTTTATACCGTCACAAGCTTAAAAGAAAAAAAAAAGAATCGTCGTTTCTTAAGAAAGATTCTGCTCGGCAAGTTGAGTAAGTGTTCCTTTTCTGCGAAAAGCTTGAGTTATAAAATTTATCGGTCAATAGCAATAATTACACACGTGACTTCATCTCCTCATGACCCAATCCTGTCATGAGTCAAACTCTTATTTCATTTTCATAACCAATACCGGACACTGAAGACCTTTAACACAGTTACCTAATAGCCTCTTACATTACTCTCAAGCAATGTCACCATTAAGCACTGTTCAAGTGAGGAGTCGTCTCGAGTATGGGGAATCTCTACTCTGAACTTGATTCACACTTGAATTTGCAAAAAAAAGATGAGAACATTACGCGAAAAAGAGGTGTGCGCTAGTTTTTTGGTTTCCGTAATATTTAAGCTAAAAGAAACCGCATTGAAGGAGATTGACTGTTTTTCACTTAAATTTTGAAGAGCTTGTTGAAATTTCGCGAATATTTTGATTTAAGTATGTGTACAAAAATTGACTTATCCCGGTTCATGTTACTGTACTTATCGTACTCTCAACACCTGCGGGTTTTTTATTCATTAGATTTTTGCGAAGGGTTGGATGTAGAAGAATAGAAACTTTGCAATTTATCAAGAAGATTTTTTTTTAATTTTTCAGTCTCAATGTTCAAAGTCTGTATAAGTCGTGACTGTATTCCGGTGTAAGGCAGTACAATTGAAATTTGTAACGCAAATGCAAGAACTCTTAAAATTATCTACACATCGAGAAATAGACTAAATTTAGAAATTAAGATCACCACTGTGATTGCATATGTAAAGGTAATAAAGAGTAGACGAAGAATGTGAAAAATTTGTGATTTAAGTTGCACCGCCCTTACAAGAAGAAATTCTTGTTTTAAAGAGATTTTGATTTAAGAGGAATTAAGTTACTGGAGGGCTAAAAGATGGGCGAACGGGACTTTCTGGTTTTCTCTGGAGGCACACCCTTTTCCTTCAACAGTCATTTTCTCAGATTCCATTAAAACGGAGGCGACTTTTTTCTATCATTATTAGCAATGAATTGCTTAGTTCGTTGATCAGCTCTTTCATTTGTTACTGTCATTTTTAAATTATATTTTTATTATAATATAGTCTCAAAATCTGAGGATCGTCTTGTGTTTATAAACTAACAGCACATATTATAAAAATAACTAAAAACCGGCTTCATGACTTGCCAAGTCACACGAGGCTCACCCTCAAGTAAATACGTTTTTACATTTTTTTATATTCTTCTTCAACTCAAATATATCGATTTAGTACTGGCTACACGGCTCAAAAACCAAACTCTTGATCGTCATATTTCGTAGGAAAATCTTATGAAATCATCTTGATATTGTGAAATTTTTGAAGTCCTTTTTGTGCTCAGGAAACCGCAGAAGCCAGAACTCGATATTTAATACTTATTGATCCAATAAATTTCGACTCCCACACATCATCCTATCAAATCAATCAAACTTCAATTGAATCACTTGAAATTTTTTTTGTATTGCTCATCAGTATCCGGAAGCTCAATGCTGCCGTCAAGAATTCATTGTGCCATTCTTTTTGCCAATTATGTGTTTACAAAGCTTAGACCAACAATAAGCACTTTAATCCTCCTCAAATTCCCTCAAGGTCTTCAGTAGGAATAAAAGAGAAATAAAAAAAACTCTTAGAACCTTCTTCCGCTGTCGCCGCCTCCGCACTTGTCACTCAACTCAGCCAGAAGCATTCTTTTATTTATTTCTGCTAGTAAAAATGAAGACATCGCATGAGTTTACAATTGGCTTAACTCAAGTGCTTTTTGATATTTCTGGCTTTTGCATATCTTAAACTCGACTTCTGATGACTCGACAAAGATATAACGTTAGCTCGAACTAATGTTAGTTCAGCTGGCTAAACGTCATTCACCGAGCCATTGTTAGACTTGTCTTGGAATTGGTTTCCGGTCAACAACAGGTCCCCATCATTGAGTTTGTTTGGATAATAAATATGATTAACTATTGACAAATCGGCAATTCATTGCAATTGCTAAAAAGTGGACAACCTCAACCATGAATGTGAAATAAAAGCCAGAATCCGCTGCGGGCTAAGACTTGATGGACTGGTTTAGTTGTTTGGTTTGTTGTGGTTTTGCTGTTGTTGTCACGCAAATGGTATTCGAATGGTGCGTTAATTGTATGCACTTGTCTATATGCGTAGCATCGTTGGGATCGTTTGGCGCCAACTTGTTTAGTTGCGCTGTTGTTGAAGCTGAAAAGTGTGAGAAATGATCAATTGGTCGAGATAGCAGTTCATGTCGCACCTTGGGTCTAGGCAAATATTTTTAAGCTCTAATTTGTTTGGCTGCAAAGTGTCGGACGAAATTATTTAATTTGGATATTAAGTGTTGCAATAAGCCATGGTTAAGTGGAGGACGTTTTAATTGGACGTTCTTGCAAATGGAGTAAAACATGTATCCCTATTAATTGCTTTTCTATCGTGTGTTGTCTTTTTTTCGATAGAAGATACAAGATAGAGTGGAACTACAAACGAAAAATGTTTCAGGTCTCTTACCTGCCTTGTTAGTTCGGTTCTTCCAAGTGCACAAATGTGGGAAAATAAAGTCGTGTAAAAAATAAATTTTCATATATCTTTTGTACCGTCTGAAAAAATATGTTGACTGCTATGGTAGACTGCGATTGACAATGTGATGCAAACATTTGGAGTAAATTCTGAATAATCCAGGTTATTTATGTTGTTCTCATAGAGAAAATATGATTTTTTTTGGTTCGAAGCTGCAATTGTTGTGTTTAAAGATGTTGAGAGTCATCGTGGATGCTTCACGGGACTTAAAAAATAGCGATGAGGGATGAAATAACCAACATTGCTCACACGTTTCGCAATCGTCTCCATGCTCATTGTAATCACAAAAAAAATCGACCCACAAGATTGTTCGACTTAGCGACTTGAAGGTGCCTTCGTTGGAAAGCTATTTTTTTTTTTTAATTTCCATAGGGAGCTTTAAACGTTTTCGCTAGAAAAAAAAAACTTAAAAGCTAATAAAGAGCCTGTTGAGCGCAATTTTTCCATTTTGACCGTTATCTGCTATAAGCCAATAATTGACTAAGCTGCAGTTTCACATCTCAATATTTCATCAGTTAGTATTTTGGTAAAATGCCTATCAGAAAACAGTCAGAATGTCATCAAGCCTTGATTTAAGTTATCAACTGCTGAAAAAATCTAAGCCATATTCGATACTTTATAAATACTGCTCCATCGTTTCTTGTCCGTCTTAAAAAGTAATCATTTTGTTCTTCATTCTTCTTCCTGACCAGTTTAAAAGACCTTCAAATAAAACATCATCATATCTCCTTTTTTGCTATCATTATCCAATCATCATTACCGACTACTTCCTTTACTCTCTGCAAAATTCCAATTCCAAGCATCTGATCCAAATGACATTCTTCGTTCCTTCTTCCTTCTTAATTGGCGTATGCAAGAAAACCTTGAAAATGAAAACGGAAACAAGTTCGCATATTGACAAACGCAAAAAAAATCACAATTCAAAAAGCGAAAACTCTCTCAAGGTCCATAGGTAACTGACCAGATAATAATATTTTTATAAATTGCACCTCTACTCTACGCCAAGCAAAGCCAACCCAAAACAGCAACAACAATAATAATGAATAAGGGAAACAACGACTAGAGTGTAAGAAAATAATGCGATACCAACGACCGGACTACCTCTTAAACTAATTACGTGTCGTTTTACCGTCAAGTTCGAACTCCGAGAAAAAAAAAAAACGCTTCCAAGACACTTTGATAAATCCGCCTATAATAGGGTTATGCAGCAACGTACTGACGATGGTCGACGAGCATTTCAATTACACAAAAATATAAAGCAGCACACAGATACTCGTACGAATATACATTTGTATTAATTAACTGCTAATGAACTTCAGATAATTGAATGGATGACCAGCCAGTCCAAGCGCCCCAATCGAGGACGGTCAGTGTCACATAACAGCAGCTCACGCACTCTTGGAGCAGTTGTATCCAAAGCTGGCCACCCAGTCACTAGGCTACTGGGTAACTTTTCTGTTATACAAATGTCATTTTGGACATTTTTGACGCTCATTGTTTTCTAGCTTGTATGTTACCCCGAACTTCAATCATTCGCGGACCGCATTCAGCGCTAGGCCAACATTGCCTTCCTTTCCGACGTTTGCTGTGATTTGAAGTCGACTAGCGACAAATTGCCTATATTACGAGTACACTGTTTTATAATATTTTGCCTTGGTTGAGGTTGAAGACTCGGAGTTAAATGATCCCGCACCTGAAGCTGCTTCTATGTAAATTATTGCTAAAAAAAACTAACTATCGGCTTACACGACTAAGAGCCTAATTTGGGGCGTGGAAGAAGAGAAATTCGATATTAAGTGGTTTCTTGTTGCCTTAGGTCAGTTTAGAGTTAAGCCTGACTTGGATTTGGACGGATGTGTCGAGTTCATCGTACTGGGCGACGTTATTAAAATTAATCACTGTAATTGAGGCCAAGTGGGTAAAAAGTTATTCCTGGTTTATTTGAATGTTTAGTTTTGAATTCAATTAATATTTGACACAAGTTGAGCGACCTCAAACTAGACGAGGCAAGGAACCAAGTTCGTATGAGTTATCCGGTAGAGAAACTTGTGCCAAAACCGATGATGATGATGTAAGACCGCGGAAGAGCCAGGGCTAGCTTAAAGTGACATAACAATTGAACAGTTGGATGACAATGATTGATTGCAGTCGTGCAAGAAGCGGGAGCAATTTTTTTTCTAAGTAAAGCTAAGTCTTAGAATCGAAAATAATTAATTATTATTTGATGTCCATGAAGTTAGAACCGACATATTGGAATTTCAACTTAAAAAAAATTGTGCTAAAATGTGCTTGGTTTGTGCTATCACGTGCCGTATCGCAAAAAAAAAATTCTTAAAGGATGCAATTTTTATAGGGAGGTCCTTTTTCTCATGTGAAGTTGGCCCTGTGTTTTGATTCGATAGGAACGGCAATTAGTGTGCCTAGATGTGCTCGGCATGTGCTACCATGTGCCGAAAAGAAAATGATGAAATAAGGAAAACCCAACTCACTAAGCATTTTTTTTCTGAAGTTAGGTTTATTATAAAAATCTATACTGCAGAACAATGTGATCAACTCTCAAAATCCTGTGCAATAGAACAAAAATGCATAAATAATAAATTTAGAGACTCCTCGATCAAACAAAAAAAAACATCTTATCCTGGAACGTTACTCCTCCATTTTTTAGAAATATTAAAACTCCAGCCGCATAACAATTTTAACGTTACGACTGGAAGCAATTTTCGTTAGAATGTCGTTTCAACGTCGGCGAACAAAAAATTGTATTAGCTTTGACGGCGTAGATTCAGCTTCAACGAAGCAGATATGGCCTTGACATTTCTATGAAGAGATCGGATTTCGCACGGTAAAGCCCTGTTGATTATCACATGAACTTTTAACATCGACTTTAAGTGTATATAAATCAATCTTCTGAAGACGGTTAAGAATTAAACATTCGCCGAAAACGACACGACATTCTTACGAAAATTGCTTCCAGTCGTAACGTTAAAATTGTTATGCGGCTGGAGTTTTAATATTTCTAAAAAATGGAGGAGTAACGTTCCTATCGAATCAAAACACAGGGCCAACTTCACATGAGAAAAAGGACCTCCCTATAAAAATTAAATCCTTTAAGAATTTTTTTTTTTTTGCGATACGGCACGTGATAGCACAAACCAAGCACATTTAAGCACAATTTTTTTTAATTTGAAATTCCAATATGTCGGTTCTAACTTCATGGACATCTGAATTCCCCATTAAGTATCAAGAGGATGGATAAAATTTTAAAATGTGAAAATCTGATCATTTAATAATTGAACTAAATGTCCAAACATAGAAAAAACCTTAAAAACAAAAGTTTTCCTAAAAAAACATTCTTTCATATTTTTTTATTTTTAAAAAACAAAGACATTTTAACATCTTATTTTTGGATTTAACTAAAATTTCATTAGAATATTGAAAGAAAAAGGTGCACTTAATAATGTAAATTTGCATTTAATGCAAATCACCGTATCTATACGAATAGTATCTAATCGTTTCGTATCTTACACGGAAGAATTTTTTTTCCAGGTAAGATATAAGCACCCTTTGTTTTTATTTTAAGATCTCCAGAATACAACATATATTCTTGTTTTGTGTCTTTGAATAATTTTTCGATCTCGTTTGTTGATCTAAAAACCTGGTCAGTCCTTCAATGTTTGATCCTGAGACCAAATTGATGTCCTGGAATAAGACTTCATTTTCGTTATCGATAGTCCACCGGTAACGTAAGAGTGATCTTTATGCAATATCGGCCAGATATCTGCAGTTCTGGTTTCGTTTTTGTTTACTTTGCCGTTCAAGTTTTGAACCAGATTTCTGCCTGGCTGCGATATTAAATCGTGGTTGGGATGCTTGTTACTTTTCCTGCGTTTGTGGGCGCCTGGTGATCTGGTCGGATTTTATGCAACATCCTCTTGTTTTTGTTTACTTTGCCGTTCAAATTTTTGAACCAGATTTCTGCCTGGCGTGCGATATTAAATCGTGGTTGGGATGCTTGTTACTTTTCCTGCGTTTCTGGGCGCCTGGTGATCTGGTCGGATTTTATGCAACATCCTCTTGTTTTTGTTTACTTTGCCGTTCAAGTTTTGAACCAGATTTCTGCCTGGCGTGCGATATTAAATCGTGGTTGGGATGCTTGTTACTTTTCCTGCGTTTCTGGGCACCTGTTGATCTGGCCGGATTTTATGCAATATCGGCTTGTTTTTGTTTACTTTGCCGTTCAAGTTTTGAACCAGATTTCTGCCTGGCGTGCTATATCAAACCGTCGTTGGGATGCTTGTTACTTTTTCTGTGTTTCTGGGCGCCTGGTGATCTGGCCGGATTTTATGCAATATCGGCCAGATATCTGCAGTTCTGGTTTCGTTTTTGTTTACTTTGCCGTTCAAGTTTTGAACCAGATTTCTGGCTGGCTGCGATATTAAATCGTGGTTGGGATGCTTGTTACTTTTCCTGCGTTTCTGGGCGCCTGGTGATCTGGTCGGATTTTATGCAACATCCTCTTGTTTTTGTTTACTTTGCCGTTCAAGTTTTGAACCAGATTTCTGCCTGGGGTGCGATATTAGAGCGTGGTTGCGATGCTTGTTACTTTTCCTGCGTTTCTGGGCGCCTGGTGATCTGGCCGGATTTTATGCAATATCGGCTTGTTTTTGTTTACTTTGCCGTTCAAGTTTTGAACCAGATTTCTGCCTGGCGTGCTATATCAAACCGTCGTTGGGATGCTTGTTACTTTTCCTGTGTTTCTGGGCGCCTGGTGATCTGGCCGGATTTTATGCAATATCGGCCAGATATCTGCAGTTCTGGTTTCGTTTTTGTTTACTTTGCCGTTCAAGTTTTGAACCAGATTTCTGGCTGGCTGCGATATTAAATCGTGGTTGGGATGCTTGTTACTTTTCCTGCGTTTCTGGGCGCCTGGTGATCTGGTCGGATTTTATGCAACATCCTCTTGTTTTTGTTTACTTTGCCGTTCAAGTTTTGAATCAGATTTCTGCCTGGCGTGCGATATTAAATCGTGGTTGGGATGCTTGTTACTTTTCCTGCGTTTCTGGGCGCCTGGTGATCTGGTCGGATTTTATGCAACATCCTCTTGTTTTTGTTTACTTTGCCGTTCAAGTTTTGAACCAGATTTCTGCCTGGCGTGCGATATTAAATCGTGGTTGGGATGCTTGTTACTTTTCCTGCGTTTCTGGGCGCCTGGTGATCTGGCCGGATTTTATGCAATATCGGCTTGTTTTTGTTTACTTTGCCGTTCAAGTTTTGAACCAGATTTCTGCCTGGGGTGCGATATTAGAGCGTGGTTGCGATGCTTGTTACTTTTCCTGCGTTTCTGGGCGCCTGGTGATCTGGCCGGATTTTATGCAATATCGGCTTGTTTTTGTTTACTTTGCCGTTCAAGTTTTGAACCAGATTTCTGCCTGGCGTGCTATATCAAACCGTCGTTGGGATGCTTGTTACTTTTCCTGTGTTTCTGGGCGCCTGGTGATCTGGCCGGATTTTATGCAATATCGGCCAGATATCTGCAGTTCTGGTTTCGTTTTTGTTTACTTTGCCGTTCAAGTTTTGAACCAGATTTCTGCCTGGCTGCGATATTAAATCGTGGTTGGGATGCTTGTTACTTTTTCTGCGTTTCTGGGCGCCTGGTGATCTGGTCGGATTTTATGCAACATCCTCTTGTTTTTGTTTACTTTGCCGTTCAAGTTTTGAACCAGATTTCTGCCTGGCTGCGATATTAAATCGTGGTTGGGATGCTTGTTACTTTTCCTGCGTTTCTGGGCGCCTGGTGATCTGGTCGGATTTTATGCAACATCCTCTTGTTTTTGTTTACTTTGCCGTTCAAGTTTTGAACCAGATTTCTGCCTGGCGTGCGATATTAAATCGTGGTTGGGATGCTTGTTACTTTTCCTGTTCAAGTTTTGAACCAGATTTCTGCCTGGCGTGCAATATTAAATCGTGGTTGGGATGCTTGTTACTTTTCCTGCGTTTCTGGGCGCCTGGTGATCTGGTCGGATTTTATGCAACATTCTCTTGTTTTTGTTTACTTTGCCGTTCAAGTTTTGAACCAGATTTCTGCCTGGCTGCGATATTAAATCGTGGTTGGGATGCTTGTTACTTTTCCTGCGTTTCTGGGCGCCTGGTGATCTGGCCGGATTTTATGCAATATCGGCCAGATA